>JAUJPO010110104.1:0-22202 GCA_032270745.1 Tiaropsis multicirrata | reverse complement strand
TATGACCAAAAGACTGTGTACCGGTAAAATGACCTTTTCAAAACGTATATATACGTAGTCTGCGTGGGAAGGGTTAACTTAACACGCATTAACCTTTTTGAAAATTCATAAATTTTTTCAGAATATTTATTTTTTCACGGCCATCACCACTGATTAAGGTATCAACTTTGGTATCGTTGGAAAGCTCTCTTTCTCATTTACAAAAAATAGCGATTTTTTTTCTTCCTTAAATGTCAAGTGGTCAGGAGTTATGACCAAAAGACAGTGTACTGATAAAACGACATTTTCAAACCGTATATATATATGTAGTCTGCGTGGAAAAGACGTTTTTTATAAGGCCCTTGAGTGGTTTGCGTTATTGGGTTTTTTTTCTGGCGTGATCGAGCATGATCGCATGATTCCAGTTTTATTAATCAAAACCTAAGAATTTTGATACTGAAAATGTTTCAAAAGATTTAAAGATTAAAGCACCAATTAATATATTATCAAACATTTTAAATTAAAGCAATTAAAAAACCCATCCCCAGAGTAATTAAGATTTTTGAACGCTCGAGAAAATTATTGTTTTAAACAACAATTAAAATATTAAAAGAATTTCATTGTTTAATTGCTTATAAAATAAAAAGTTGTGAAAATTTAGAAAAATATTTTTAATATTAAATTACCTCAATTAAACAGCAATTAAAATTAGCTTATAAATTTTCAAACTTCAAAAACATCTTTGTCACTTCATTCGATACATCGACAGACTTCACATTACAAAATATTTCGTTTAAAATTTTCTAACGATGGTGATGAGCTGCAACGTTTGCAATGAATTGTTTTCTTCTAAACATCAACTTCACAAACACCTGTATCTCCATAGCAAAAAGCCATTTCAATGCACATTATGCGGAAAGAGCTTTTCACAAGACACGTATCGTAAAACACACGAGTTGACGAAATGCCCAAAACGACCGGACATTTCTCACCAACAGTTGAGAATGGTTGAACAATGCTTAGATCCTTTCCAAAACTACTTTCCGTATTCATATGAACAAGAACACTATCATCAACAACAAGAGGAATACACTCAACAATATCAGCATCCCCCAGTTCAGTACCAACATGATTTCTCATCGTACCAACAAAATCAACTACAACAACAACAGCTATTACCTCAGGAAGAACAATTACTTCATGAACATATACCTCAAGAACAATTACCTCAAGAACAATTACCTCAAGAGCAATCCCCTCAAAAATCTCAATTACCACTAAGTTACTTTCTGTGTAGAATATGAAAACAACGGTGGAATTCATGATGATATGGACGATATTCGAAGAATCATCATTGCCAGCTCGATGCCACGGTCATCATGAATTATTAACAATAAAACCAAGGGTAAATTGATGATAAAACGAATATAAAATCAATATATTCATATGATATTCATTATAAATTTTGGAATTAAAACGTTTCATAGTTTATCTCTTAAGTTAATTATTTTTAAGCTGTGAACAATTTTAATTTAAAAATTTATGTATATTGTAAATTAGCAGAAATTTATATAATAAAAAAATGTGTAGTAACAAAAGTAGAACATATTTTAATTAAAATCACCAATGTCTATTTATTACTTGTCGGGACGTTCGAACTTTTTTGAAGTGAACATCAAAGTAATGAAAGCCTCTGTATAGTTTTTTTGAGAGCTTTCGAGTGATATAAATGGTTACAGGCAAAAATCATTTTTAAAAAAACTACCCTTTAGTTGAGGGTTTTGTCTGGGGAAAATAAATAATAACCGAATAAATAATGACGTTTTCCAACTTTTATCTACCACGACCGCACTAGAAGACAATATTGCCCTTATTCCTAAAAATTGAATTTAGTCAAAACATCTTAAGAAGGCAATATTCTTTGGACGTTCATAACATTTTGGCTAAGTTTTGAACATTCTTATAAAGTGTATTCTTATAAGAAAAACGTGTGAAATTATGAAATATTTGAAAAGGTATAATGCTTTGAAAGTATTTTTACTGCAAAACACTTTTAGAGAAGAAATTATATTTATCTCTGCAAATCAAAAAATCTTAATTACTCTTAGGGATTGGTGTTTACTCTATTATTTGGCATAGTTAAGTATTTTTAGGCGGATTTAGGACATTTTTTTATAGAATTGAAAATAATTGCAAAATTTCGTGAGATAAACTTTTTTAAATCTTTTTAACGAAATTGCTATCAGAAATGTTTACAAAAATACATTGTGTAACCTGGATACATGAAACAGAATCATGTCCGGGAGCAACTTTGAATGTCCGGGAGTAATTTTGAATATCCGGGGGCAATTTTGAATGTCCGGGGGCCAGGTCGAGGCTTGTCCGGGGAGTGGTAAGTGTAAAATGAGAGAAATACTCCACCCCTGAATATAATTTTCTCCAGCAGCCCAATATTAAAATTGATCTTTCAATTTCTATTGACAGGTGAACGTATTCTGATGTTGATCGATTTGATGTTGGTATTGGCATTATTTTTGACCAACGTTTTGAATATCATCCCCGGAGCAGCCGGCGAAGTTCCGTTCTTCACTTATCTCCTGCTGTTAATACTCATCGGAATGCTCATCAACATCCTAACTGTCGTCTACACCTTAAGTATCTACTTTGCTAATTATCTGGTCCTCGAAATGCCGTACTGGTTACGCCATTACGTTTTAGATCATCTTGCGCCCAGCATGGGCGTTCCAATGCGATATAGGAAACCGAACTGGATGCTAAAGCTATTAGCGATTGAAGAACGTTGTCAACAACATCGATCAGTCAATCCGATAAATACCACCCTTGATCCAAAACACCCAGGGCGGCTTTGGGGTGCCGCAGAGCTAAGATCAAATATTGAAGACATGGTTGAGCATTTATCGCAGCAGAAACCAACAACATTAAATTTACGCCCGTTATCGGAAAAATTATCGATCATGCTTTATTGGCTGAAGAAAGAAGAAAGACGACGAATATTGAAAGATGATTGGCTGGTTGTTGCTAGGACACTAGATCACGTGACCTTATATATCAATTGTTCAATATTAGCAACTGTCAGCTTTTTGTTTTTTTATAAAGCTTATAACTGTTCTTTGAAACTCTAAAACTGTCTTTGTGTGTTAATAAAATTGATATTTAAAAGAAATATGTAGAAGAAATGAAAATTCTAGTAGGTGTGGGTTAAATAATTCGTAAGGTGTTTTCTATGTATTTCTATGTTTTCATGAATGCAAATGTTGGACAAAAGGTCTGTAGAGTTTTAGAAACGTGCTCTTTCCTTCAAAGTTAATATAAGTAAGGTCAACTATTGCTCCCACATACCAACAGACCACTTTCAAAAGCATTGAGTGGGGTAAAGAAGGTATATGTGTTTTGGTGATTTTTAGATGATTCTATCGTCCGTTAGAAATTATTATCGCGGGAAAAATGTTTGCGGAGTTTAAGGCCGTAAAAAGGCTGTTAAGAAATAAATAAAGCGGCGGTAAAGGTTGGAACAAACGACTTCCTAAATACCCGTGACAATTTTCTTTCGCGCGGTCGCAAAATGTTTTTATTTTCTTATTTCGTCGATTAGAGATTTTGTCTCCTCAACCATATTTCCGACGTTGTATTCTGAATTAATCATTTTCATAAGAAAACGAAAAACAATGTGGCAACAAGGTTTGTAATGGACAGGATCCTGTTTCCCACGTCGCAAGTCTCTCTTGGGGTAAAAAACAAACACAGAGAAGATGAAAGAGCTCGTTTACCGTTTTCTCGTCATGTTTAACTATTTTCCCAGAAATGATTGGGAATTAACATTTAGACTTTCTACAAAGGTCCAGAAATAATGTAGATTTTGCAAAGGTTGTTCATAATCTTCGACCTACTAGTACTACTTTCTTATTTATATCACAGATCATCCACAATGGTTGTTGACCTCCAATAAATGTTTCAAAGAAACTAATCAAACCAAAACAAACGCTGATGATGGAAAAAAAGAAGAAGAAGAAGAAGAAGAATTCTCATCATTAGTTTGTCATATGAGCGTCAAACGAAAACCCATGTTTTTAATTTGTGCATTGATTTTGCCCAATGTTGGATTGTCTTTCTTAAGCATTTTGGTCTATTCTGTCCCTGCCGCATCACGTAAGATTTGCACTATACACAAATCAAAAGAAAGTCACCATAAAGAATATTAAACTTTACAACGTTACTAACAAAATTGATCTTTCCTCCAGAATTCCTGAATGTATTTTTTAATCACTTGTCTTTATTAACTTACTGCTGACACATTGTAATGATGCAATCATCAAAATAGTCTTCCTTTTGAGTCAATCTCATCCAGGTATCGAGCAATAACAACTAATCAACCATTTGACACTTCGCATAATTTTCGTTACCAGGTCAACGAGTCATCATGGTTTGCCATCTCATTCTGGCTTTGGCATTCTTCCAAACAAAAGTATTGAGAATGATTCCTGGTAACGCTGGGGGAATTCCCTTCTTCTCATACTTTCTGGCTTTAACCTTATCAACCCTGGTCATCTTGATCGCCACATTATGTTATTCCCTCAGTATCTTCTTCGCGAACACGGTGGTTTTAGAGCTACCCTACTGGTTGAGATATTACATCTTGGAGCAGTTGACACCAAGCGTTGGCATCAGACATCCTACAACTAAATGGCTCAAACAGTTAGAACGTCTCCAGGATACACGACGCCCTAACCGTAGTATGACTCAAAGCGCGGCCGCTGTAACTGGTATCAATATCAACCATATACCAACAGAACGGATGTGGCGGCTTTTGAATTTAACACCCTTGTTGGAGAAAGTAAGGAGCAGCGCTTGTGAGGAAGATTGGGTGGAAGTTTCACGACAAATGGTTATTTTGGTGGAGCTTTTGAAAGAACAAGAGAAACGAAGACTGGTTCAACGTGAATGGCTCGCCGTGGCCGCGACACTAGATCGTATCTCGTTCCTTACCACCGCCACTATTTTTACCACGGTTTCCGTTTGGTATTTATATAAAGTTGTCGAGTTCTAATAAACAAAAAAAATAGGTAGAGAGCACTCTGGAGAGATGCAGTATCGCATACTCGCATTCCTTTTGAAAACAAGAGGCTTTTCAAATATAAAGAGTCTTCTGATAGAACTATTTCACTTGATCTGAAAGAATGGTTAAATAATAAAAAAGTGTTTTCCTGCAATACCCAAGAATTCAAACATAGTCAACATAGTCTTTTGTTTGTTTTTCTATAAAGATGAAATTTGCCTTGATTTACCGAGTGCGCCACATTAGAAAAATAAATTTAGTGAAAATTAGAAGGATGAAATGAAATAGTCTTACCTTTTTAGACGAATTTTGGTGCTATGATTGAAACATCCTCAAGTCAAGCTTTCTTTGCAAATCCCATAATGCTCTGTATTTATTCTGCATCCAACCCAAATTTTGTCTAATTCGTTCATCTATTAGTACAATTTCACAGATCTATATATTCATTCATTACTTTTTTGTGTCTAGAAAAATGTAAATATGTTGTATTTTTTATTGTAGCTCTTGAAAAAATACAAAAACTTATAAGTTGATTTCAACAAGTTAATTGTCTAAGTGGAGTAAGTGGAGTAGATGCAAGGTCTGAAAAGGCTATTTTTACATTGTTGCACTTTAAAACAGTTGGTTGTAGGTAGGTTCCAGGTTTAAATTTCATGAATAATTTCTGGTGAGAATTCATAGTAAGCTTTACAATGAGGGATCAAAATGAAAAAATAAGATGATTTGATATCTCCATCAAAAAGCATTAAAAAATTCAACAGGTTATCGTTTCTTTTGGTGTGAGATTTATTTATCTATCTGAACCTAAACTGAAAAAATTCTGGCGAACAAAAAAATGATAAATTAACAAAAAAATATTTGATGCAAAAATGTTTAATTATTCTATTAATGAAAAAAACAATTGAAAAGTGTGAGGCGTTTTTTATTGTAAATGTTGTCATCAGAAAGTGCTATAGCTATATTATAGGGGTTTAAATTTCAATCCATATTTCTTAAAATTAGATACACACAAGAGTAGCCGCATTTTGAAGAAAATAAATGTCTTTTCAAGTTAATCATAGGAACAATCTCGAGAGTATTAATGGGACTCTTTTTATATTTAGGTTGACTTTAAAAAAAATACATAAAATTCTACTGCAGTGAAAATTATTATCGGAATTAAGGACATTGCATCTTTTAGTACAATAATCAACAATAAACAAAATCATGACATGCGAAAGAAAAAAAATAGCAAAAATTCTATAGTTACAAAAGGAATTGTTTAAATCTCGAATATTTTGAAATGAAAACATTTGAAGCTTTACAATTAACTATAATGAGCTAAGTTTGTAGAAAATACTCAATTAACGAAATAAAAAACCATGCAAAAATAGTTTCGTTTTAAATTTCTATTATAAATTTATCTTTTTATTAGGTCCCTGTAAATTTACCTCCCATCTTTTCTATTGTTTTCATAACAACAGCTTTTCCAAAAAAAGTCCATACCCCTGTTGAAGATAAAGGATACCCAGGGGGGTTCAAAATTTTCAGCACGAATATCCAGGAGGAGGAGGCTGGTGTTAAGAAAATCCTTAACAGGGTTTTTTTTATTGACAATCTTCATAACTTTTACACTGTCTCCAAAGGTCAAAGGTTTATTATTTTTGTCTTTCTCAACTTTACACCCGGAAAGAATTGCTATAGAAAAACGTATATATAATTCTTAATCATGCCGAAGTCAATCTAATGGAAATAAAACCTTATCAGATTCATTTTTAAGTTTTAAAGATGTTTGGCTTAAAAAAAACTAAACAAATGTTTTTTTAAATATTCTAATAATTACCTTGATTCCACAAAAATAGAAAACATTTCTTTTATTCACAATAGACAAAACATTGGCCAATTACTGTAAAAAAAAATAAAAAAAAAATCTTTTAATGAGGATCCGCATAAAGAATGATTGATACATTTAACGATTTGTTCGTTCTGTTGATAGATTGCTCGCTATGTAACTGAAAAGTCATGGCTTTCATTTAAGTCAGTATAATGGCAAAAAACCTGGTCTGAAAGTCATTTGTATTTGTCTTTTGTTTTGTTTACATTTTGCGTACATAAATTGGTTTGTTTTGCTTACTTTTTCTATCATGTGATAACAAAATAGACCAATCCAAAGAAAGGTATTGGTAACGTGATCAATATAAAGTGAGCCGAATTTTGTTTTAAATAGAGAAAAAGTTGACAAAAAGTTACATCAATACATTGCCAGACTAGTGAATTTTTTACTGACTATTAAGAAACTATCAAACTATCTCATTGACTTCTAGATGAGTTGTTAGAAAATTGAATTAATTAGTGTTGAACATATCTTACCTGCCGAAGAAGTTACTCCACATAATTACTTGGAAAGAATCCCTCCTAAAATAATAACAAAAAATCAATATCAGGGTTTTTTCTAACCTTATAACAGATCGGTATTTCACTAGCCCCACACTCTGCTCTAAAAGGATGCAGTAAAATTTATGATCTTTGGGGTTGGATATCTTTGATGTTTTCATCCGTTCCGACAATTTCCCGAAATTCGCCGGATTGAAGCGCTGTGATTGGCAAAAACATTCACTCTGCTCGGACCGAGTCTTTGGGCAAAAAACTTTTATGCTAAATTTATTTTTTTGAAAATCAAGCCTAGTCTTTTTTCCTTACAAAATAGCTTACGCAGGTTTGTATGATTTTTTCTGAGCCTCTGCAGATCCTCTTGACTCAATGGGGTAAGCTTGGAGATTAGGTTTTTGCATCATATTCATTTCATCGTAGGATACTTTGTAGTGTTATTGATCTTAGGAAATCTTCAATTGAAAACCTCCTGGAAAAGTTTGCCGATAATGATGTAAATACCCCTATTATGGACATATTTGGGTGCAAATTTTAAAACAAGTGAACAGTAAATTTGAAAATCTTTTGGCATGATGCCATCAACTACCAAAAGGGATAATAACAACCCATAAATAAAAAAGATATTATACCTTTCCATTGCATTCACCGAGCCACCATTTACCGTCGCTGTTTTTCACAACTATCGTTTGACCCGCCTGAACAAATATCAAAGTGTTTTTAAGTAATTAACTAATGAAGACACTTACTGGCACGATTGTTTTAATATTTAAACGCTAAGATAATGGAAGTCAAGCTCGGGATAATATTTTGAATGATACACAACAGAGCAGGAGCAATAATAAAGGGGCTTAAGTTGCAATTTCCAATTTCTTTATGGACATCAAGTTTTAGGCTTGCCATAATATTCAGCTTAAACTCTAAGCTATCGAGTGTATGGAACCTCCCTCCAGATATTCATCTAATGAATAAAAACCATTTCTATGGATGAATTTTGTACACGTAATAATTTTATCTGTTTCGTTCTTGTTTTTGTTATTCTTATAGTTCTGTTCATAGTGGTCCTTCGTGGAAAAAAATTCTTTAGCTGTCTTAAAAGCTACTGAATTTTTCGAAGTATGCCACTCAAAACATATGATATTATCATTATTACTATTATTATCTGTCTTATCGACATTAGCCTTCTTAAGGGCTTTTAACAAGGAATGATCATAACAAATTTCGAGGGATCCACGCGGTTGCTTTTCTTAGATCCATGAAGAAATAACTTTTGGAGTCTCAATACCGCCCTAATCCAATTCCCAGTCTCTACGTGTAACTTTCAAAATACAAAAGCGTGTCGAGCTATTATTGAACCAGCTTAAGAGAAAAAGTTGAGCTTACCTGAAAAGAGAGTTCTTGATCATTTCGAGCTTGCCATGCGTATCGCGTGGTCATTGTTCGCTGTTTATTCGCTTTAAAAAGGAAGGAGTTAATCAAAAAAATTAAATTTATTGTGGATCTTAATGTTTATTACAGAAGGAGAGCCCTAAAAATCAAAAGGAACATAGTGAAATACACGACAGCAACATAATCAGTTATTATATGGGGTAGTAGTTATTGAACAAATTGGGTTTTTCCAGAAAAAATCCATATTTCCACTGTTGAGGATGTCTATTTTTCTTAACACCACCCCCTGGATATCCGTGCCGAAAATTTAGAACCTCATTAGTCCTCAAATTCTTATCCCCTGGATATCCTAGGACATTGAAAATTTTGAACCCCCAGCCCCTGGATATCCTATATCCTCAACAGGGGGATGTGGACTTTTTCTGGAAAAGCCCATCGAATCCAACATAGGCCAAAGTAATTGAATCAAAATCACTTACTGGAGACACCGATCGTTAGGTTGGTAGGTAACGTTGGAAAGCTGACACCCAGCGTGTTGACTTTATAATAATTGATGACTTCTTCTACGCTTTCAAACTGTTTAGCTTCCGTTAAAAAATACCGGTTACCCGATCTACCAATTTTGATATGTTTAACGTCATTCCCGTATCGTATGCTTATGGCCAGTCCCGGCGAATTCGGGCTTTCCCGGATCAAAAATGCTCCATCCGGATGGCCATTCAAAACAGCGGACGCCTGATCACGTGATAATTGACCAGCAAACCTAAATCGAAGGAAAAGTAAAAATATCACAGAATATCAAATATCGTTTTTGCTTAGGGAAGTGTTGCACTATATGATTAGAGGACGAAAACTGTAAACAAATTAGTCACTCAGTAAACATTAACACTGTATAATTTAGTCCGACGAAACGAAAAAAAAAATCCCCAAAAAATATTTTTAGGCTAAAATTTACGTTTTATGGACAAAAGTGACGAAAATATTTCTGGGCGACGAAAATTATGTCCGACGAATAAATTAGTCCGACATTGTTTTGTCCGATAAGATAAGAGGAGATATTCAATTAAGAGAAATAACGGTAAAAATTAAAGCAAACAAAATTTGATTAACAAATTTGAACGCTGTTATGCTATACTTTGTTTGAAGTTCCCTTAAACGCCCTCAAACGCCCAGGAAGTTGGCGTATTGATACCTATATTGTTAAAAGGCAGCTAAGATGGGCTGGCCATGTTGTACGCATGGATATGAATCGTCTGCCAAGAACAATTATTTCTTCATGGATCTAAGAAAAGCAACCGCGTGGATCCCTCGAAATTTGTTATGATCATTCCTTGTTAAAAGCCCTTAAGAAGGCTAATGTCGATAAGACAGATAATAATAGTAATAATGATAATATCATATGTTTTGAGTGGCATACTTCGAAAAATTCAGTAGCTTTTAAGACAGCTAAAGAATTTTTTCCACGAAGGACCACTATGAACAGAACTAGAAGAATAACAAAAACAAGAACGAAACAGACAAAATTATTACGTATACAAAATTCATCCATAGAAATGGTTTTTAGCTTTCGTCTTGAAAGAAAGTAAAGGTTTTTCCATACGGAGATCAGTTGGAAGCTCATTCCAAACTTTTGTGGCATGAGCTAGGAAAGTTTTGCCTTCAAAACGGTTCCTATTGTTTTGCATAACAAGCTTGTTTTGTGCAGAAAATCTGATATCATGATCATGCAAATCTTTGTTTGAACAGTTTGAACCTCTCAGCCTGGAAAGTCATGAAAGCTGTGTTATATTTTGCTAGAGAGTCGAACGATCTGTTCATTGGTGAAACACGGTCAATTTGTCTAGTCAAGGACTCAAAACGATTTCGCACACGAGACAAAGTGTTACTCCAGATTGGTTTAATTTGGCTAAGAATAGAGATCATTAGAGATCTGTATGCAATAACATTTGTTAATTTTTTCTTATCTGTGCTAGCGCGATGAATTTTCTAAAATTTGTTGAGTATTTAACAGTTTTCAGACACCATCCAATTCCCCTCATTGTATTATTACTATGACTTCGTCCGAAAATAAAATTATTTATGTATGTTTGATACAAATTTCGCAGTTATTAATGAAATTGATACAAATTTCGCAGTTGGTTGTTAATGAAAACAATATTTAATCTAAAAATGGAAAGAAGCGCAGGTGGTAAACGATTCACTTTTATTCCTTCCACTCGACAAGAGAAGAAAAAGAAAAAATCTTGAAAAATAAATACTGACTGAGAGAGTAGTGAATGCTAAAATGCTAAAACGGACTTTCGTCTTTTTGTCGTCCACTTACTTTTTAACCTGCTTCGTATCTGTGTTGACATTGCTCGCAAACCAAGGAGAGCTTGAACTAATAGGTGAGAAACTCCGATATGCTGGTAGTATAACACCGATATGGTCCACAAACACTGACTCTGAAATGGAATGTCATTTGTTTTGCTTACAACGCAAACAAACATGCAAGTCGATCAACATCGAAAAACTGACTTTAGACTTTGAACCCAATCCTTACAAATGTGATTTGTACCACGTCGGTTTTAATCCAAGAAAGCAAAGCAACAATTTCGAAGCATCTGAAAGGAGCAACTACTACAAGTTAAGGAAAGAGTCGGTGACAGAAACCGGATGCCAGGATTGGAAAAACAAAGGTTTTGACAAAGACGGTTTTTACAAAGTCCAGACACCTGAGCTGAAAATCACTAAAATCTTTTGTCAAATGCAAAGAGCAAATGGTCCTTGGCTTGTCATACAGAGGCGGACACAGACGTCATCAATAAGTTTCCACAAACTTTGGAAGAGCTTTAAAGGAGGCTTTGGGAATGGAAGATTTTCTGCAGATAAAAGTTTCTGATTGGGCAACCATAAAATATATGAATTGGTCAAACGCAAATCATCCGGAGTGGACCTGTTGATCGAAGCTGGAGATGAGAGCGGAAATATTGCAGTTGGAATATACACAAATCTCTCAATCGCGTCTGAAAGTAATAATTATCAATTGAGTCCAGATTTAGCACACGTTTCCGGTTTCCCCGGATTCGAAACGTTGGCCGGGTTTTCATTCGCAACTTCTGATCGCAGCTCAGACTCCGTCAAACAGTGCGTTCAGTATTCACAGACAAGTTGGTGGTTTGGTACCGACTGTAATATTGATATCGATATGAATCGAAGAAAAATGATCAATTGGAATTCGTTTAACGCATCTTTTCAAAATGGTACTACTATCATAAACACAACCATGATGATCAAAGTTTGATAAAACTCTGCAACATAAAGCACGACTGGTGGTTATGGTCGAGAATGTAGCACAGCTATCCGACGGCTTGCTTTCGAGATGAATACAAAAGTCATAAACTTTTTATTAATTTATTTTAAAATTGTATATACTCAATGTAGGTTTTTAATTTCAATTTCTGATTTCATTTGATCTTTGAAGTAGTAAGATATGTATGTATGTTGATATGTTTTTACTCTAGATTTTAATTTTGTTTTTAGAGGAAATACAAAAGATAGGAAATTCTCTTAGGGCCAAAGAAGGGAGCTTTAGGCCAAATTTTTCTATTTTATTTTGATAACCGCGAGGTAATTAGTAGCGCTTACCAATGAAATTTTGAAAACGATTCACCGATCTGCATTTGTGAAACTTGTTGAGCTGGTGGTGACTTATGAGCGTTTGGAATGCTATGAACAACAATGATAATAATCAATATATAAAATGTAATATATGTAAGGGTATGTATATTAAACAAAATTTACAGTGTATAAAGTATATAGTCTGTGTCTGGACGGTGGCAGTAGTGCAGGTGGTTTGGTAGTGTAAGTAAGTAGCCAAGTGATAGGGAAAGAGAATACCTTATCAGACAAAAAAATGTCGGACAAAAGTGACGAAATTTTTTGGAGGTGACGAAAATTTGTCCGACGAATAATTTAGTCCCAGAAAAAAAGTCCAAAAAAATCTTTTAGGCTAAAATTTGCGTTTTTTTGGACAAAAGTGACGAAAATTATGTCCGACGAAAAATTAGTCCGACATTGTTTTGTCCGATAAGGTATTTAGTTTTGAGAAGGGTCACGACAACACACTTTCTTTCCATGGTCTAAGTCTTTAGAATCACCAAGTAAAAATTAAAATGGCTTCATTAATTAAAGTTTTGTCCCTTTAACGTCCCTTTTAACTTAATGTTTTTATGTTTCATAAAAATCGTCCCGTTTTGCAGGTTTGGTACCGGCTATCCTTTGTCATAAATTGTTCAAAAAGCTATAAACGAACATGTGCAGTGAGTGACTTACATTCTTGGTCGTGCATCACGTGCTCTTAAATGAACTGTTTGTTGTATCGAATTGTTATATTGGGTGAAGAGTGAGTGAAGGTGCAAATTAAAGTAAAATATTAAAGAAAAGAAAAGAAAAACGAAATTAGACAAAAATAATTTGAAACAAAAAATGTTCTGATAAACGAAAATTCAAGCAAGCAGAAAATAATATTCGGGTCATCATTATTAATGCAACTGATCACCGAAAATGGCTGAAAAATGAGTTCGACTTGCTGGAATTGATGTTTAACATTAGACCGTTTGCCAATGAAAGAGCAATTTCATTTTGTAGCAGGCTATAACAATATGTAAACAATACAAACAGGTACTGTTTATACAAAGGGATTTTCCAGAAAAAACCCGCCGTACCACTCCTGTTAAAAAAGATGTCGACCCCCTCCCCTTGGATATCCTTGGTCTTTAAATTCTTACCCCCTGGATATCCAGGATATTGAAAAATTCAATCCCCCTGGGGGGGGGGGGGGGGTTACAGATTCTTTCTGAAAAATCCCGATTTACGAGTGCGTCAAAACATAATGGCTCATTGATTGGCAAATAGGTCTTGAGACGGTAGCCCCCGTCATCTCACCTCATGTTACTCCACTCATACGATTTCAAACCTCGTGAACCTGTTCATGAAAACATACCAATCAAACGATGTAAAATAAAAGCACAATAAATATATATGCATAGTCGTGAAGTTCAGAAGGTATGTAAAGATCTTGACGATTATAATTAACGATTGAGAAATCTTTGTGTAAATCTTAACATCATAAAATCAGCTAACGAAACGGGTCAATCTGGAATTTTTACAAGGTCTATGTTTTATTGACTAAAGAACGCAACACTAATGGTCATCAAATCTTAAAGCGACCTTATTAAAACTCCAGCTTACCCGAAAAAACATGGTAATATTTTAAAATCTTTAAAAACAAAGTCAACTCACTGGTCGGTTTAGGGTTTAGTGGACGACTTGGAGCGATCATACACCTGGGACATTTCACCAGACAATCTTTGTGTACAATTACTTGACATTCTGTAACACAATAATAAGGTCATCCTTAAAAATAGCAACCTCGTATTCATATACAATCCTCGTACGTTTTACCGAAAGAAAATGTGGGTAAAAGTCAACACTTTTACTCGAGCGAAATAGAGCCGCAAATGCTGAAATTTGATTGGATATAAAAGTGACGTCATCGGGTATTTACAGAGGGTTAATAAAGCAGTTTTATCAGGGTTAATACAGGTTGTGAGGATCGTAATCCAGCAAACAAAATTCTTAAAGTCAATATGGAAGATAATTGAGATAAGATTATCATTGAGATAAGGTTCTCACCAATATGGCTGCATTTATATCCTTGACTGACTTGACCCCTGCAAGAAAGATTTACACCAAACTTAGAGAAACAAACATAACTTTGTGAGTTATCATTTGAAACCAAACAGGTTTCGCAAGTGACAGTAAAAGGAAGACTTTGCAGACTGCCAATTCCTCATTTCCAGACATTTATTTGGTGTAGCAATTCCTAATGACCAATCAAGGATGTTAATCAATTAGTATTGAATGGTCCTAGTAGAAAATTGCTGGAAATTCAGATGTATACAAAGCAAAATGACGTCAGAAAATCCGACAAAACCAAAGTTTGTAGCATTTTAGATATTTTCTTATTTTTATTTTTATTTTTTTACTTTACTTACTTCATTAGCATTTTAGAAATAGCTTTTTATGGTGGATAAGAGGTATGGGGTGAGCTTACCTTAATAACTTTTTACAAACAGTACAACCCTGTGGTATCTCAAAGGTTGTTAGTTCAAATTGATGCTTGTCTAACTTTCCTTCGTATTGAGATAGAGTGACCGCCTCTCTAGAAAGAAATTATAATATCACTGTTGAAGATTTTATTAGTTTGTAAATTAAAATAAATTTTTTTTTTCATCTTGGCATCATGATGAAAAAACTTATCATTTTCTTTTATTTTTGAAAAAGTATCGAAAAACGCGAAATTTGAGCTCATTTTTTGCTTGAAATCTATAAAAAATACACTTACATGCATTTAGAAATTTCAGAAACCCAATTAATTTTTTCTTGTTGTGTCTTTGCAAACATTGTACAGTTCTTGTGTTCTGTAACTAAAAAGTTAAAAAACAAAATAACAACATTTAGACCAGCTGCTGAGTGCGGGGTTGTGCCACCTAGGGTGGTACAAATTTTCTTTATGATTTTTGCGTTCTTTAACATGTCTAGTTTATGGATTGGGATGGTAAATAGGGTTTCACGGGGGCTTTTGGTCTCCAGAATAGGGGGTCCTAAAGCACCTGTGTAAGGGTTTACTAAGGAAAAGTCGTTTTTGTTTAAACAATATCGGTTTATCACTTGAAGACTACAATGCAGTAGGTAAAACTTGCTCATAACATTGAAAATGACGTCACACGATACATAATCTAGCGATTCAGGGGGTAAAAATCACTATTTTCAGCAAAAATCGTTTTACCTGCTCCATTTTTGCTCCATTTTTACCTAAAACTTATATTTTTTGAACTACAAAGTCAAGTACTACAGTGAAGTAGGCATAACTTGCTTATAATAAAGTTTAAAATAGAGGTCCATTTTGGGGGATCCAACCTTTTTCGTCTTCCAAAACTGAGTTATGACGGAATCTTGAGGGTCATATCAATTTTTGTTTTGGTTATCTTTTCAAATGCATTCAAATACACAACACAAATTAAAATTTAACGTACCACCGTCAGGCGCATGTGCTTGCATTGACCACCCTTGACTGAACTGTAAATTTAGAAAAATTTAAATATTAAAAATGATAGAAGAAAAATACTGGTAGATGTTGGAAGTTCTAAGGTTGAGTAGAGTAGATAGAGAGTCTTTTGTTCAGTTTTTGCTGCTATCAGTAAATCTTTTCAAGGTTGAGCAGTAAAGACCCTTAAAATTGCTAATTATAGACCTTAAATGATGTTTTTTATGCTCTCACCTTGCCCTTCCCAACAGGTGGAACATCAGCAATTTTGAATTTATGCATATCGAAAATTTCTTTGACGTCATAGTAATCACCACGTTGTTTACACAACAAAATTGATTTTTGAAATAAGAATGCAAACCGTCTAAAAAAGAAGAAAAATGAAAATTTTAGAAAAAAAATACTCAGCATAGATAAATTAAACAAACAGGAGAATTTCTAGGTGAATCATTTTGGCCACTAAATCTTTTAATTTTAGATTTTGAGAAGCTTATAGCCAATGATTCATATCGTCAAAGGCTCAGAATGTTTTCTTTTCAAGCAGATATTTCCCAAATTTATATGAGATAGATATAGAAAGTAAGATCAGTTTTGAAATTCTCTTAAAAAAGATTGAAATTTGCAACTGAAAAAATAAAGTTCATTTACTTTATGACTTTCTTTTCTTGTGAATCAAATTTAACTTGAATCTCTCCACATTTAACGTAGCGGCCATATTGTCCACCTTTACTCTAAAATTAAGTAAAGTAACGCATAATTCAACTTTAAGGGAAGAAATTTCTCATTCGCAGAATTAAAAATAAAGGAATAAAAAAAAGCAAAAAGCAAAGAGCCATCCCACTGAAAAAGTCATGAAGAAGCAATCGATTTTTATGACCCCACTAGAAGAAATTACTACTATACTACTAAATGCTACTACAGTATTAAACCCATACCAGTGAGTTTGAAAATTAAGAGTTTCAAAGTGAAGTGTAAAATTTCATTTCGGTTGAAACGTGTAAATAACATGTGGAGTTTTGTGGAAACTGAAATGAATTCATTTTGCCCTATTTCGGTTAGGCGAAATGAAACTGAAAGTGTAACATACCCTTAGGTAGAGCTATGAGGAACAGTTTAATAAAATATCATTAGTTTTAAAAACTTACCCCTTGAGCTTGCATTTCATATTTGATACTAGAAAAAAAGAAAAAAAAGAAAATTTGAAAAGAAAACATTAATATAAATAAATTTGCGAAAATAAAAAAAAATCAAGAGACTACCAATTTAAAGAAAAAAACTCACAAAAGCAACTAGCTCAAAAGCATGCATATACAGTACTAAATAAATGACACAGTCTTATAGAGAAGGCACAAAAACAACTAGCTCAAAAACAACAAGCTCAAAAGCAACTAGCTCAAAAGCAAGCATATACAGTACTAAATAAATGACAGAGAAAGCGCAAAAAAACAGGAAAATTTAAAGTTTCTAAAATGTTGGCAAATTAACCTTCCTTCAATTTGTGCCAGAACCTTGACTGCTTCTGCGTCTCTTTTATATTCATTAATATATCTTGCCACGTCCTAGGAAAAATAAGCAAGTAAAAAAGAATACTTGTTTCCCCTTAAACAGGCCACACTATTTGCATTAATAAAACCATGCATTTTCAGAGCTTAGAAAATAGAATAATCTCTTTTAATGAGGGAATTGAGACACGATTTTCCAAAAAGTCTCTCTAAACTAAGGTTTTTGGCAAAAATTAGTCTCTCTAAGAGTCCCTCTTTGAGAGGTCTGGGCCACACATACCTGTCATTCCTCAACCCTAGTACCCCGTGGGGTTCAAATTATTGCCTCCTCAACATTACATTGAGGTTACATTTAATTCCTAGATTAGCCCAACAACTGAAATCACAAGGAGAAAAGACAATCTTACATCCATTAAGTCAAAGGCTTGTTCAACGGCTTTTTTATCTTCATGATTTTCAGGCGTATGCTTATTCAAATCCTGAAAACCAAAAACAAGAAAATCAGTAAAAACACACATTTCTATCTAAAATTTTCTCCACACCCTTTACAAATGTTTTTTCTAATCTTATAATTTAGAGAGAATTGTTATCTCAGTCTCAGTCTCAAGTTAAAGAATTCTTTTGTCCTAGAAAGGTAAAGATGGGAAGCCAAAAAGTTAATAAACAGAAAAAGTCTTATTTGATTGATTCTTTCTTATAGTCAGTTCTTTTCAAGAAAAAACTATCCCATGCCCTTATGTCCCTTTGCAGCCAGGAAAAGTCTTTCAACCCACAGAAAACCGATTGCAATGCTATTGCTAGGGTAGTAAAACTTATAAAAAAGGAGATCTCACCCTTAGTAATAATGGATATTTCAATATCCTTTGAAATGGTATCATGAGTTGTTCTTGCAGTGGAAACTTTCGTTTTGCTGTTTTGTTACATTGCTATAAAAAACATTAAGAGCAATGTTTTATTGTTTCTGATTTTATTGACCAACAAAAGATTACTACCAGGTGGTCCAAAAAAAGGGAAAAAAAAGCAAATTTCCCTTCAATTGATAGAGGAAGGTCTAACTTAAATTTGGTTCATTAGTTAACAAGTTATATGAACTTTTAAAATTAAAGTCAAAACAGGGGTACTTTTCAACATTTTATAGTAATTTTAAAAAACAAATCTTAAAAATCCATAATTTAAATAAAATAAATATCAGAAATACTTAATAAAGAAACTTGAATAGTTTAGTATCTTACTTCAACTTTATCCCTGAAGCCAGATTCTTTTGATAATTCTATTGTCTAAAAAGAAAACAGAGACCAATTGACGTTTCATTTCATAACAATTGTATAGCATTATCAGAAAGAGTAGTTGCAGTGTTTTGACCTTTTCATTTTGATCAAAATTGGTTTAAAATCCTAATTTGAAAAGTTCAAAAATCCTGAGCAAAGCTTACTACTTATACTTTGTAGACGTTTCAAATTATACATAAAGTCAACAGAAAACAGTATTAGCTTACATGTTGTTTTGCTCCTTCTAATCCTAAACAATATGTTGCATATATCAGAAACTTCTCTTTCTAAAAACAAAAAGATTAGTCCTTCAAAGTTACAGCTCGTGAAAAATATTTATGCCAACAACAAAAATAAAAATTTTAAAGTAGTTTAAACCAGCTAAAATATATATCAACGCTAAAGTAGCAAAAGTAGAAAAACTATTTGGGTATAATTGGCGGACTGTCAAATTTTTATGTCAGACTGCTGATGTAATAATAATAACCTACATATTGTATAAATGCGTTTAGATGTAAATCGACATTGTTGCTTGTTCTCCTGGTTGTAAGTTCTCTTTTGAATGTCATATGAAATAAATATATGGGCTAAAATTGAAATAAAATAATGTTATCAAATCAATCGTTAATTTAGAGGGCTATGCAGCTATGAGCCCAAGTTTGCCTCATGATGTTGCAGAGTAAATAACATGGCACATTAGATTAGTCAGCAATCAACATCCAATTACCGCATAATAAAATTACCACATGTGATTTTTCAAAAAGTAGACAAAAAAAGTCCAAGAAGAAAATAAGTCAACCTGGGCACACATATAATTCCTCTAACTCTGCTGTAATTAGTTCTTTAGTCATACAAAAAGGACATTATTTTCTAGTGAAATAAATGTTACTAAAAAAGCATCAATATCAATATTCACCCACCTCTGTATTTATAAAAATAAGATCTTTATCTTGTGAAGACATGTGAGCTTTCAATGGCTTTATGTATTGCTAAAAAAAGAAAAATGTATAAACTAATTTATTTCTGAAAAATAAAACCTTTCATTCAAGTACTGAGAAATTTCAATTTACCAATGAAGTAATATTGGTTCTCTGAAAAGTCTAACACTAATTGCAAATATCAGGAAGGCATCTTAATTTTATTTAATAGCTAAGATTTGATAAAAAATTTCTAAATATCCTGAAAATATAATTTAAATTGGACATACCTCTACCATAACTTTCAAATGATTTACGTATGTATCTTCCGTTTCAATCATCTCATTTATAATATGTGAACGTTTATCAGATGCTGCAGGCTTTGTAAGTGCATGTGTCTGAAACAAAATATCAAATAATATGATACAATGTTTATGTATAGTGGAAATTATTTGGAATACTCAAGAGAAAATTTCAGTATCATAAATGCAAACATCCCTGCGGGGTGACACTTTATGTTTTAGACAAAAGGTTAACATGTCCAGAAAATTTAGACGGAAATTACAGGACATAGAAATCCATCTCACGCAGGCCTCATATGGCTGGAAATCTAAATTTTAGGAGGAATTTTAGTATATAGAAATTTAGGAGAATATTTTATTTTTTAGGTGGATTTGAGGAAGTCTTTTCAATGTCACACCACAAAATATGTCTTAAATTGGAAAGGAAAGTGAAGTTAGATTCTGCAATAAAAAAAGATTCAGGTAAAATAATGAAAACTAAAGTACTTTCATTTTTCGAAGTCATCATACAGTGAATAAATCTTCTTCAAACCACAGTGCGGTAGGAATTTTTTTTTTGGGGGGAGGAGGGCCCGAGGGGGTGATTTTGAAAATTTAAACCTCCAGATAGCCTAAAAATGCATTTAAAATAGCTTAATAGTTGTGATTTTATTGTTAAATTCAGTTTTTCCAGAAAACCACCTTTGAAAGATTATTTTTAAATCAAAATAAACATTTTTTAACAATAATTTAAATGGTTCGTTTCTTTAAAAATATGTTTTTGAGACCAATGAACTCGCATTAAACACTTGCTTTCCATCAGATGGCTGGCAATATTTATAGATTTTAGGAATTTAGGAGAACTTGTCAAATCTTAGTAGGTTTTTAGGAATTTTGGTCCATTTTAGGAATTTTAGGAATTTTAGGAGGTGTATGAGGCCTGATCTCAGATGCAAGAATATACAATCACTGACTTTGGATAGGATTATTTAAAGACGTGCTGTAATACATGTACTAAATAATCTTTAAAACTTTACCTGTCGGGTACACTGAACAATATCATCGTAGATTTTTTCAGATACTTCTACGTGGTCATATATATCTTCTTCTTGTTCGTCGTAATTATAATAATCTGTTTTCTCCTCCCTCTCTTCCCTGAAACCATGAAATAAATATTAAAAATAATAATAATCATGTTTTCCATCTGAACCAAAAATTCCAGAATTTTAAACCAAAGTCAACTTAATCTGGAAAAAAAAGTTGTGACACTGTTAATTTACATACTGTTTATATCAGGGTTTGACTTATCAATCTTCAAACTTTTTACATTTTTTCACCACTGTCACAAAATAAAATATTGGTAAAGCAAAGTAGGTATCATTATTGTAAAAATATTTGTTTACGTCTTTCAGAAACAAATACTTGGTTTATATACAAAATAGAGTGACAAGTAACCAATGCTCAGTATAGTCCCAGATGGGGGAGGGGAGCTAAATTGACAAAAAAGACAAGCTTACAATATTTCTCCAAGTGATCCATAGATGTCTTCTTCTTGTTCCTGTTGATTTTGCTTCTTGTAATCATCAGGAGGGAACGGTCTGAATATTTTAAACGTATAGAGGATAAAATTAATAGAAGCAAGGGTAACAAAACAAAAATCATTTTAATCTTGCTTAGTTTGTTTATCTAAAATGTTGCTTGATATGTAGATTTATATGTTTAACAATTACAACTGATTTTGAATTTTTGAATAGAAATGTGCAGCCAAATCAATAAACAAGAGAAACTTACTTTAGCCTTGCAGCTTTTGCTATTGCAGTTTTTGACAAATGAGAAAGTGTTTTGATAACCTGATGTAGAAATGACATAGATAGATAAAATAATGAATAATATTTTCAAAAGCAAACACTGTGTGGTCCCTTGGGTTTATGTTGATGGTATATTGGTAGTCAATTAAATTCAAAAACTTGAGGTTTATCTTACCGCTTCAAAGTTTGTGGCTTCAAACAGATCTTTTGCTTTGAATAACTTTTTTTCATCAAGTTTAAAGATGGTTGTGCAAGCCTTCAAAAAAGCTCGGATGTTTCTGTTGCACAAAAACTGTAAATTAAATAAAACATTCAATAAGATAATTTTACATGAATAAGAAAAACTTTTAAACAGGCAGCTGACGACATCTAAAATCTGGATGACTTTAGGACAAACTCAGACAAATGTTTTCTCACTCTTTAGTCCCTCAAAACATCTTCAGCATGGCTTACCGTCGAACAGTGATACATTGCACTTCTCTGCCATACTTTGCACTCAGCTTATTTCCTTTGTTTTACTCATAAAA
>JAUJPO010109993.1:0-22208 GCA_032270745.1 Tiaropsis multicirrata | reverse complement strand
AGATTTGGCCGCGCTTTTTTACCTTTTTAAACATGCGGTCGCCTGACAGTGTGTGTGTCCACACACTGACCTAGTTTATGAAAAGGTTGATGTCCATTCGCGGTCTGTAGGGAAATTTCTTAAATTTTTCAAGGTTGGGGATTGTTTGCTATAAATACGTGCTCATTTTCTTGGTTTTTGAGAATTCCCTGGTCAATTTAGTTTTTCCCAGAAAATAAAGTGCTAAAGCGGGTCTTTCCTGTGATCAGTTAAATTACTTTTGTTTTGGTTTTTCTTTTAGTATAAAAGGTTAATCACAACAGTTCAAATTATATCGAGAAAGAAACAAGAAGGGTAGAAAGTGAACGCAAGGGAAGAAGATATTATTTGATAGCTCTCTGAATAGAATTAAAGTAAGTAAAATCTTAAAATCCTCGAATCACATTCTCGTGCTTTTCACTAACATACATAGACAAATTTAGGAGATAAAGTTTAAGGAATTTTGGAATTTATTGCTAGTTATTTTGGTCAACTTTCGTATCTTTCTTATGTCGGAAATTTTAATATTCAACATTATAGGATTCTACTTCAACAACAACAACAACAACAACAACAACAATGACGAAACTACAACAACAAAGGTCTATAGAAACGACAACAAGAAACAACACTGAGCATCAAATCAGCTTTCGTTGGTTTATCTTCAGTCTTCCTGTGGTCAGTTCGTTACTCTCTTTCATCGCTTGTTTAATCGCATATCGGGTCGGAGTGGATGATGGATTATTACAACCTTTACCTTTCATTCCGTTCATCAGTGACATTGGAGACGTCCAACCAGCATCCAGTATCTTCACATTCTTCTTGATTCTAAGTAGCCTGATCACGTTAATTATAACTGCTGTAAGATATTACCAAGTTGTGGCTCAGAATAAGAAACGCTCGATTCAACGTTTGAATACTGCTTCCTTGATATCCGCTTTCATTTTCTTGATTTGTAAAATTGGTGTCTCTTCATTCCAGTTGTCGTCCTACAAGAAAGTTCATCTGGGGTTTGCTTTCTTTTATTTCCTTGGAGCCACCCTTTATACCGCCTTTCAAGTGGGTGTTACCTTTAAATTGCTGGGTGGTTTCCAAGAGCTGAAGAAACTTATCAAAGGAGATTGTGCTATGAAATGTCAAAGCATTATTTTTCTGTCAAGATTAATCTGCTGTTTAGCACTCATCGTCAATTTCTTAATCGTTGCTGTATTTGTTACTGTACCCTCATTGGAAGTTCATAATCGTGGTGGTGCCAATGTTGGTCAAAGTGCAGAATGGGCTTTCGCTGGATTCAAACTGTTCTTCTTTTCCACATTTTCGTATGAATTTTGGAAGATTCGATTTACTTTTGCAATGAAGTTTGATAGCATTGAGAAATCGATCAACTCTTATTCTCCTTCTCCACAAAGCCCACATGATGTTGAAGATGGGAGAGGGTCAACCAATATATCGTTCACTTTACTGGCTCCCCAGACACCTTTGCAACAACATCAACCCTCGTAATCAATATGAAAGACTCAAATCTAGATACACATAAAATATCTAGCCTCATTTTTAAACACTATCGCTGTGATGATTTATTAAGCATTGATTAGAAAAATCATAAAGGAATGATAAGCTGTTTGACAATGAGGCTTGACGTTTTTGGATACAGAGAGAGGCTGGCAGTTGAAGGAGAGTGTCCTTGCTATTTTTTACATTCCCATGTATTCTTTAAATCGATGTACATTTAACTTCGTGTTATGAGTAAATTATTTAATAAATAAAGAGTTTATTTTTACCACACTGTAAATAATTTTGTAGGTATTTCATCAGACCAATAACTATTATTATAATCATTCTGGATTTAAAGTACTTTTTAGTCACTTTGATTCGGATGAAATCTTTTAAAAAAATTCTGAGAAGCTTTCAAATCAGCTTTTTTAATTCCCTTTTTTTTCTTCCCCACTCAATATTCCTTCAGCAGCAGACAAACATTTTCTTTCTATGTAAATAGGTTTGTTTATTTTGAGTTGTCATAAAAGACATAAAACAAACAAAATGCTTTCAAAACTAATCAAAAAAGACGAAGTGACTGAAAAGGTGATGAGACGTGACTAACCCCTTGCTTCGTTCGTTTACTTATTGTTAGGATTACATTAGATTCGTTTTCTTTGTTCGTAATAATTTTTGAAATGAGTATTGCACTAAGCTTTTATTATTAAAATCGAATGTAAACAATGGTGCATGAATCAATTTTCAGGAATTTGACCTCGAATGTTTTTTAACCTAACGTTGAGGTCAAATTAAATATCTTAGTTAAGATCATAGTCATTTAAATAGAGCCTTTTGAATTTTTCAACCACTTTGGCAAACTTTTGTTTATAAAAAGATTTGTCCGTGACTTTGACCCATGTTGACCCTTTCAATTCCATAATTCGGTCAACATATTTCAGTCTGTTTTAACCTTTTTGTTTTCTCTCGCGTTCGTGGTTTTGGAATTAAAATTCTCTCAGCTTGAGGTTTGTGTCTTATAATAAACGATGCTTCAAAGTTTAAGAAGGCCAAAAAAAGTAAAAAAAATAAGTACTTGAGTTTGGAGTTTAAGGGAAATTTAATTCGAAAGCAAAGCCTTGGTTTTTGCTACCTCTTTATAATTTTGTTCAACAGAATAACCAAAAGGATGTAGCTTTTAGATGGTCTAGTTGACATCTTTTTATCTAGTTTTGAGATTTTATTTGAGTGCCAAAGTTACATTTACGCTAACTGGGTAACGGTTTCTATTCTCAACTTCAGTTGAGCTAGAATCTGTGTGTGTGTGTGTGTGTCCCCTTAAAACTTTGGGGCAGCCTGGAGCCTTCAAAAAGTTTTGTTTTTATTTTGAGGCCTAGGGACGAGTTCTTGCGCCAAAACGAGGCTAAAACGTTGGGGTAGGTTAATCTTGATAAAATGACTAACTTTTTAAGAAATGCTAAAATGTTCTTTAAATAATGAAATTTTCAATTGGGCCTACGAATGATTTGGAAGATACTTGAGCCAGTGCGGTTAGCACGTTCGACAGTGCTTAAACAGATTTCTCAGACGCAAGATATGCTAAACATATGCTAAAACTTTTAGCCTCAACATATGCTTGTAAAAAATGGGTATACTGACTGGGGTGGAGGGTGGAGGCTATGTTATTTAAGGCGTCAAGAGCATCCATCACTCGGGCGGACTTTTTTATGCGAGTGAAATGTGAAATATAACACTATTCAAGTATTCGAAATATTGACATATGAAGTATTTCCTTATCCGATCCCATGACATGATAAAAATGACAACAAAGAAATACATTTATATTTTACAGCATATTTTCTGCTGACTTGATCCAAAAAATGCTTCTGTCAAATTTCGTCTGTCAAAGTGATGTTGTGTTTTTATAAACTGACTTCTTTTACTCTTAACTTTTTATTCTACTGGTGTCTCATTTTAAGAGTTACCCCAGTAAACACACAACGTCCAACATTGTTCGGTGTTTGAACGTTAAAACATTGTTCGGTGTCTGCTCAGTATAAATGATATCATTAGTGCATTCATTCTAATATTTTATTTTATCTTTAGACAGACAAAACTTGCTGTTCACTAATATGGATACTCAAGGACGAGACGAGGAAACACGAATTGATTTAAACAGACTTAAAAGCACCAACAGAAAAGGTCATGACGTCAATCTTCGTTGGATCATATTCAGCTTACCTATGATCAGCTCTCTCTGCTCCTTCATTGCATGTTTAATGGCGTATATCATTGGCGTAAACAGTGGAACGCTAAAACCTCTCCCATTTATACCGTATATAAGCGATACTGGCGACTTTAAACCGAGTTCAAGTGTATTCACATTATTCCTGATTTTAAGCAGCATTGCAACTCTGATAATCGCTATAGTCCGTTTTTACCAAGTCGCATCAGAAGCTAGATGCTCTATAGCAAACCGAGCGGCTTTGGTATCAGCGTTTTTGTTTCTGCTGGGTAAGGTGGTTGTTTCTTCGTTCCAACTTTCATCCAACATTTTCGTCCACTTTGCAGCAGCTGGCTTATATTTCCTTGGTGCCACTATCTACACCTTATTACAATGTTACATCACTTACCGGCTCCTTGGACATCCAATAACAAAAGAAAAATTCATGAAAGATTCTTCGTGGAGATTAAATTGCATTGTATATTTCATTCGATTGGTATGTTGTATCGGTCTGGTCATCAATTTAATCATATTCGGTGTTTTCGCGACCATTCCTTCATTAGAAGTTCATAACCGAGATGGAGCGAACGTGGCGCAAGCTACAGAGTGGGCCCTGGCTGCTCTCAAGATTATTTTCTTGTCTACCTTTTCTTATGACTTTTGGAACATCGAGTTCACATTTGGAATGCAATTTAGAACTATAAAATCAGGGGATTCTCCACCATCAGAAACACAAACACCGACTGATGTTGATGGTAATATTATCAGACTTTCAAGATATGAAAGATTTGACACAAAAAATTCTGAAAATAAAGTGAAAATCGAATTCCACTGATTACGTCATAATAAAATTTATGGTAGTAGTGCTAACGTAATATATAAGGTGTGATTTTCAAACAGAATGTTGGTAAAATGTCGTTTTTTAAGAGTTTATTTTTTAGTGGCTTGTATTTAATCTATAATTTTGTATTCGAAAAATCCAAAGAACAAAATTCTTAACTAATTGTGGGTGGAAGGGTGGAATGGCGGGTGAATGGGGTGAATGTCAAAAATCATTTTTAAGATTGTAGTTATTCTGTATAATTTATATTTATTTAAAAAATTCTAAAATGTGAAGAAGAAAAGCTGTTGAATATCTGATATTGTAATGCCTGCAGTTTTCAGGATCAAATTACAACTAATCGTCTACAGTATGTTAAAAAGATTTTCCACCCAAAATCAAGCTTTTCAATTTCGATTTACAAATTTTCACCAGGTTCAAAATTACATTCGATTGTCTTCGATGTCGAAGGTAGGGTTGAAGAAGCTTACCGTAATGTCAGTCACTTTGCAATTCTCATCACTCTCATGTTCATCGCTGCTATTCCTACCACCTGAACGATCTCCATCCATAGTTTTTTTCATAGTTTTTAAAGGTCTCTTATTAAGCGAGGAAGGTATCCAACAGGCGATGATTGCGTTAAAGAAAGCGATGAAAGATAAAACGAAGAAGGTGAAATAATGATTGAAAGGAAACCCTAATGCCGCTTCTTCTTCATGTTTTAGTGACCACGTTAATAATGTCCCAACCAATGATGGTGCAATCATCCTACGAGACAATAGAAGAAGATCAATAGTGGTCAACCTCTATAATACTGAGTAGTCACTGACCCTCTTTGGAAAAATGTCTAACAAGTGAGTTAAACTAGTTCTCAAAGATGGTGTGGCGATAGTGTGCACTGAGTCAACTTTCATTATTGCACTACTACATCCGACATATTTAAGTCCTCATTCCTGAACTCACTTTTAGACTCGATTAGCAATGGGTCTAAATAATTGAAGCATTTTAAAGACGTTACCAAATATGATAAAGGGAGGCAAAAACGTCCAGGGTAAAACCTACCTTCCAATAGAAGACATACTCATAGCGAGACCATTTGCACTCCCCAGCAAATCTTCTTCTACTGTATTATTCACCAAGATATTTATGGCTAAGAAACCACAAGCAAATGAAGTCTGTAGTAAAAATAACACTATCACCAAGACAACCCACATTGTTGATCTAAGATGGAAGATGGAAGTTTGAAGATGTTTAGCTCATATTTTATTACTTAACTCTTTCGACGCGCAAACATTTTTGAGAAATCGAAAAACAATTTTAAATTTTTCATTAAACCTTTTTTTCAAAGGCTATTTCTCGGCCAGGATAAATGATTTTAAGCTCTCTGTTTCAGCTACAAAAATATCAGAGTGGTCAGAGGAGTTATTGTGTAGCGGTAAAACGGCATTTTCAAATCGTTAATATTAAACATTAGTTTTGCCATGCCCTAGTAGAAGCTGTACAAGTGTCGGTTTTATTTGAAAACAGTTAAATTCTATTAGCCTCGTTGGTACTGTTTTTAGTATTCAACTTTTAGGGCAAATAAATGATAGTTTTGCAACGTGGAATGTAAGAAACATTTAGATTCCCCAGTTGGTAAACTTAGTAAGTCGTAGGCCTTGAACTGACCGGCAGTACAAAACCATTCATCTACCACCAAGCACCAAGAGCGGCCAGGTGCGATCATTGGACTATGGAGGCTAGGGGGAAAGCAAACTTACTCCGTTTGTATTTCACCATTCAAGGGTAGCAATGGCATTGTCAAACCAAGCCCTATAATCGCACCGATGAATAGCTAAAAGAAGTGAAAATATATGCTTAAGGTATTTAAAAAAATGTGCCTTAGCTTTGGCGGGAAGTAAATCTTTACAGATTTGGCGGATGGCAAAAAAAATATTGAAGTTTGAGGGATTTTTGACAAAACCACCGAATCCGCCAGCATTTCTTAACGCCGAACTCAGTTCCCCTAAGGAAACTAAATAAAAAGCCTATTTATAACCAAAAATACAAAAAAATGCTATACTTACAAATTTTGCTCCATGTCGTTTGACAACCTAAAAATAGAATTCACAAAATAAAAACTTGCACCTCTTAGTCTTTTTTAAGTGGAGAATCACGCCCGTGGGTGGGTGTTTTCACGTCCGTGGGTGGATGGGGATGATATTCTCACATCACGAACTTCTGAATGCAGCGCAAATGAATGAAATATTTATGGTACCTACCCAGGCAATAATAGTTAATTGCAAAATCAAGACTAATGCAGCCGAGATAAGATACGCTAGGCCAATTTCACGAGCCGATAAAGCCAAACCACCTACAAGAAATAAAATGATTTTTCATCAAATGTTTTATCTGACTCGAGTAACATTTAAGTCATAAGAAAACCTTAGTTTTTGATCAATTTAAAGATTACCAATTTGTTAGAATATGTTATCAATGCTGTGCCAAATGGCTCCCTTGCTTGTATGGAAATGGAAAGATTTTCGGTGACACGTATAAAGCTACATAAAATAAAAGCTACATAAAAAGAAGAATGATATTAATGATGGTAAAATCTTTTCCTGTCCACTTTTCACACAATAAAAAAAGAAAATAGTAAATGCATCCTTGCCATAGTCCCGAGAAGTCGCCAAATACAACGGAATGAGTTCCGACAAACCGATTGCTACCAGGGAAAAAATAGCATACAACATACAGCATACCATACACCATTTGTTGCTATTAAAAGAAAAATAGACGAGTATTTTTACTTCGAGTAGGAGCAGTTTATTATGTACTTCGTATTTGATTGGAAGAGAGAGGACTAGTAAGAAGAGCCTAAGAAGCACGTCTCGTTAGAAGATGAAAGCAGCCTAATCCATTAGAAGCTCTGTTACAACAATTTATGGAATCTATTTATTTTCTTTTTTTTTCGAAGAATAAAGTTAAATTAGACTCGGTAAGATAAAAGTATACTCAATCACATCAAAACATTTTTCAGAATTTCAAGTTCTATTTAGAGGGTAGTAATAAAATTTTTGCTGACGTAAGCGGTAACACGAGTTACGCATAACCCCAGGGTCCGCAAGTGGTAACGCGAGTTGCGCATAACCCCAGGGTCCGCAAGTGGTAACGCGAGTTGCACAACCGTCCGGGACTTTGAGAGTCTCGGCTTCACTCGAAAAAATAATGTCGAGATTCTATCGGTCTAGTCAGACGTCATTGATTTGAGTGGAGACCAAAAAGGTTGGGCTCAAAAAGTACTTGTGGAACCATTCCTACCTAAAACATTTTCTGGCTTTTGAGGTCCGCCATTTATCCATCAGTGACACTTCGTTGGAAGGTAAAGCATTCTTTTTCCTTTGTTGCTCGGCATTACTTCTCTTCGGTTCGATGATTTGAAAATACCCGATATCACACATACGACTCATTCTCATCGATATCGTCAAATATTCATCGACTGAACTCGTTGACTCGATAGAATCATCCGATGTCGATCGATTGGTATCGAAAACATTGTCGTATCGTTTCTTTTTATCGATCGGATTCAACAGATAGTTCTTCTCTTTGTCCGTGGAACTATGGGTAAATAATGAACTTAAGGGAACTAATTTTCGCGCTTTACGCGGTTTTTGACAAAAGTTACGAAAATTAGTTTCTGTGAAGGAAGGAAAATTGTTTGTAAGAAAGACATGGAAAGAATTTTGTTGAACCAAATGTCAGCGTTAACTTAGTTGGAGGGAATTCATCTTTTACACTAAAAAAGGTCTCCAAAAATGAGATTCGACAATCCGCTGTTTTCCTTACCTTCTTTCAACTGGGATTAATTTGCAGCCAAGGATGATACTTGTTGATAACCCAAAAGCCAGCAAGAAATTCGGCATTGAAATTGGATACTTGTTGAAAACATTGTCTGAGAAAAGGAGAATGATGTATAAACAAAATGAATAGAGTCCGGTATGTGTAAACTTAGTTTTCAACCTGGATGAAATTCTTGTATTTGAGAAATACAACTTCGTCTTCTTCACATGTTTTGGATCTAGGAAAAACCTTCTACATCTTGACCTCTCGCAATAGACAGAGTGGAAATATTGCAATATAATTACCTTGCGAGAAAACTGATGGATATGCATCATGCGGAAACACCAAAAATCCTGAAGAAGAAAAATCAAAAAATAAATTCGTTTACTCTCTACCAGGGTAGATATACCATAATAAACGGTAAAAACTGGAGCATGTATCTACAATATTAAATCATCTTTTATACGGAAACATCCACATGATCCGGATGTTTGCCCTCACTGTAATTCAGAATTTTCAACAATAAAATAAGTGGCAAAAGTTTCAACTTTTTAGGATGTTTCTGTAGAAGAAATAGCATCGTCAGGGATTGCTCGTGTATCATAAATATTATTGCATTGTCAGCTAAATTAATCAACTAAATATTAGAGCCTCTATGCACTATGGAAGCATCAAAAGGTTTCATAGACATACCTGCTAAACTTGGTCCAATAATAATCCCCATATTATAAGAAGCCATTATGAGCGTCATAGCTATCGGTAAATTCGTGTCATCACACATGGCACTAACAATTGCTTTACAAATGATTGGCAAACCATTCAAACAGCCTTGAATCAAACGGAAGCTTAACGCCCACCAAAAGTTTGTACTGAAACCAAAGAAGATTGTTGCGACAGCCATAGTGAGGGCGGAAAGAAGGGCGGAGAAACGGCGTCCTTTGATGTCGGAGATGTAGCCCCAAGCAAAACTGGAAAGAAAGTGTAGCATGTAGTTAATTCCATTTTTAGCTTCATTCCAGGGTTTAAGAGTAAATTCTTATTGACTGGACCAAAAGCAATCGGCTCAAGCCAAAATATAACTTCAGGAAGGTTTTAAATTCGATCACAGGGAACAACTCGACGTAACTCTTTTTTTGAGTAACTCGAGTTTTATCAACTCAAAATAACTCTTCAATTAAAGGATATCTTGAAACTAGTCTTCGGAACTCGTAACCCGTAAGCCAAATAACTCGTTAACTAAATTCATCTCGGAAGTGTGATTTTCTGGGCCATCGTAATTATACATTTTGCGTTGTGCAGCAGGTATTATGCGTTGTGCAGCAGGTATTGTGCGTTGTGCAGCAGGTATTATGCGTTGTGCAGCAGGTATTGTGCGTTGTGCAGCAGGTATTGTGCGTTGTGCAGCAGGTATTGTGCGTTGTGCAGCAGGTATTATGCGTTGTGCAGCAGGTATTATGCGTTGTGCAGCAGGTATTATGCGTTGTGCAGCAGGTAGTATGCGTTGTGCAGCAGGTATTATGCGTTGTGCAGCAGGTATTATGCAGTATTCTAGGTTTTCTTGTATGGCGTGTCTATTTATCGAGCCATAAAAAACGACAAAAAGCGCGAAGAGCCTGGGAACAAGGTTGCTATTTTTTATACCTCTACGACGATAAAAGCATTAAAGAGCAAATGATGGCTACCTAGTAATCTTTTGTAAGAACTTGTTGTATAAAGAATTCTAACCTGAATGGGATGCGTCCAAAGAAAAACGCCGATGCAATCAAACCAGCGTAAAACCCTAAGGAAAAACAGCAAAATTATCAATGAAAAACTACAGCTAGTATCAAAAAGTTTTTTACTCAACAGATCCCAATCAGCAGGCACACAGCATTCTTTCAACGTCTGATGTTGGAAAAACATTGTTGCGGATAGATTACGAAGCTTTAAAACCGATCTGAATCAATGGCTACATCATATGCGTTGTCCCACCAATCCCTTAGAAGTTCTAATCGTATTGCAGATTGGAAAAACCTTACATTTCACACAATAAATAATCTTCAAGATCATTCATACCTGTCTTCACTTCAGATATACCAAAGGACTAAAAATAGAGAAAAAGATCGAAGATAACTAAAAGCCAATTTGTCAGTTTAAAAGGCAGTCCGACCGGCGATTCAATAATGTGCTGAGGTTGCAAAACTTTGCAACTTTTAAAACCAATAAACAAAAACAATAACACGCGTTACGTCATTTGATTGTTTAGAGTTGGCAATATAACATCTTCTTTTTTTAAACACAAAAGTAAAGACCAGAAATCTTGCAATGCTTTGGTTTCACAAATAATATCAAAGATGGGAATGAAAGGTCTGTGTTTTTCTAAAACAGTTCAATGAATTGTTTATACTAGCCAACCAACGTTGTTGAACTGGTGACCCAGCATATGGTATCTTAACATGGTAAGCTGGCTTTGACGAGATAAACTCTTGTCTAGAAAGACGAAAAAGTGGGTAAATCAGCAATTTCACCTGATCCAGTAAAGGGCTTAGATACCAGTTTTGATTAGTTTAATTTGATACTTAATTTGGAAGTTTTGAAAGCCTGCTTACCTTGACCAAAATAGGAAGATACGAGAAAACATTTGTATCGGCCATTGCAGAAAAGATCTGAAAAAGAAGAAAAGCTTCAAAGTATTTTGTGTAACATATGAAAATGTGATCCTTACCTTTCCTTTACAGAAATGTTGTTTCTTGGAAATACAACAAATACATTACAAGTAGAAAGGAAAAACCTGATTTTTCACACGCTACCGGGGGACTTTATTTGGCCCCCTAGCTTTCGAAATGGTAACATGATGAGCCCTGATAAATGTCCAAGCACATCAAAGGAATTCTAAGAGAAGGAAACGAGAAGCTTATATACCTGCAACATGGATAAGACGATCATCAATTTCTTTGGCAAAGGTGTCGTCGTTGGAGAGTTTGAAGTAGAATCTGTTACAACAAGTTCATCATGTCTCCGGAAACTCCTCGTCCATTTCTGAATTCTGTTGATCATAATGGTGGTGATGGTTTGGTAATTAGAATCTTCAGATTGCTAGCGTTGGATTGGATTCTACGACGATTTATAGAGTAAAGGTGGAACTACACGATCCGATTTTACATATAATATCAAATACAATCACATCTGATTCGAAAATATTAAAAGTTATACACATGTGGAACATTGAGTACCATTCATGACATGGGTACCAGTTAATTGGAAATAGAATTAGTTAAAACAAAAACCTTCTAAATATTCGCTGGTGATACATCAATTAATAATAAACAATTAATGATAATTAATTTTGGAAATACCCAAAACCTATCCCCTATTAGATACCAGATTACGTGATAACGTAATTTTCGTGTGTCTTTTTTCATAACCTTTCACTATGTACTCACACACTTGTGAACCACACATGCACACTCGTGAACCACACATGAAACACTTGTGAACCTTGTCTAAGAAACCTTTTTCACTCAAACTTAAAATACTAAGACATGGTCATACAAACCTTAATAAACCTTATTTCTACCTTTTTTCAAACCACTTGAAATTTGAATATCAGTCTGTCAAAGATATTTTGTTACTTTAATCAGTGTACATTTCCAAAGACATTTTGAAACAGTAGATTTCAAATCAGAAAGGTGACCTGCCAGTTCAAAAAAGTAACCTTTCGAAAGCAGACAAAGGAAAGAAAAAAACTACACACTACAAAAAGATTTATTTCTTGCATCTGTAAAAATAGGCACATCACAAGAGCTTTTCTTTGCACCCATGGATCGCAGTTTTAAATCTGGGTTACTGTAATAATCTTAAGTGTCGTTCTAGTTTTAGCCCATCTAAACGTGAAAAGTGACGTCAGTCAAAATGTTTGATGAAATGTTCAATTTCTTAAGGTCAAACATTTCATCCAAAGAAGATGTTGGATGAAATGACGAGGACGTTTGATATCTTGCATATCTCTTTCAAATAGTAAAAAAATAAATCAACTACCAAAAAGTAAAACAACCAAACCAAACCAGCCCTTCATTTATATATATCTGATAAACGTTTGACATCCACCTTCGAAATAAAATAACACAAAGCCGTTGTGAACCCAAGGTTATTTGTTTTGTACCGCCAAAGAATGAACTTTGACTCCAGTGCATATAACTAGTTATCTTTTATTAACTAAGACATGGCCTAAATGAAACGAGGACAAGTTTTTTTTATAAGAACAAATCTATATAAGAACATAAGGCATGCTAAAAACATCTTCATGCTTGAACAAAAGAACATTATTGGGCTTACATTCAAAAAATGAATGACTTTTGAAGACTTCTGTTGTTACTATGACGACGTACTTCTTTTATAAAAGCGTTTTACTATCATTCAAATCATGACCTGGAATAAACCTTAGTAAGATCTTAGTCAGTAGGGCGTGGACTGTTTTCTTTGTAACTATGACGACCATTTCTCACCTTCACCTTTACAGCGGCTAACTTTTTTGAAAAAGCAAAAAAAATCATCATTTTTTTCTGGAAATTTTTCTTTCAAAGGCCATTTCTCGACCAGGACAAATGATTAAGGTATTAGCTCTTTTTCTCAGCTATAAAAAAATAGTAGAAGTTTTTTCCGTAAATCTCAAGTGGTCAGGAGTTATGACCAAAAGACTGTGTACCGGTTAAACGACCTTTTCAAAACGTATATATACGTAGTCTGCGTGGAAAAGGTTAATGAGATTAATTTTCGCGGTGATTTATTTTTCGCGAATTGGAAAATTAAAGATTTCGCGAGGATTCAACTTCGCGAAATTGCCTGTTTTTAACCTAATTTCTTTCATATTCCTTGGGGTTTTCGGCAAAAAGCATTAAATAAAAATTTCGCAAGTATTTAATTTCGCGAAAATCAATCCTCTTAAGGTAGTGTAGTATTCTACAAAAATGTATCGCTAGAAAGATATTCTATAGCACCATATTATACTTGTAAAATTCATTTGAAAATTTTCCGAAAAAGTGAAGAGGAAGGAAAGTCGAGCTTGAAATACGTTATACTTTAATTAAATCTGGTACCCAGTTTACCATTGTTGATTGGCATGAATCGTTCAGCAATGCTGTTAAAAATAGAGGAGAGGGCTGGGACGAGCTTGCTTTAATACTGTACTGATTGCATGTGTCAAAGTTCATGTAATTGGAAGTAAATATTTCATACAATGTATATATGTAATATGTCATATTCGCTAGAAACGGGGATTTTCTGGTGGTAAGCTTTACCTACTTGTGATATATAGATATATAAGGGATTAAAAGTCCAAAAGTCCAAAAGTCCAAAAGTCCAAAAGTCCAAATTGCGTCAAATAAGTAACGTGATTGAGTAAACACGTGATTTTCCGTTTTTTAATAAACCGTCGCTTCTTTCTCTTGTCAAAATTTTCAAGGCTTAAAATTTGTGTAGCTTATTATTTGGAATTTTCTTCGAGAACTGAAAAGCTTGCTAAATATGTTTGTATTTAACTTTCTCCCGCGACGAATCGACGAAATGTTATAGTTTTCAAAGGTTGTGCGCCTTGGCGGATCTAGAAGAGTCGTACCTTTGTGTGTCGAGTCTTTTTATGGCTTCAAAAGAATTGTTGGTGCTCCTCAGAATAAGTTTTCTAGACCCTCAAGATCCACTGATGAGGCGCAAAAATACATTTCACCCGAATTGTTGCTATGACGGTCAAAAGGGAAAAGCAAGAGAAAATCTTTGACATACCTCCTCGTGTTGTCCTCCATGAGCTCTTGTTTCTCGTCATCTGTGTTCGTGTTCGTGTTTGTGCTATCGGAAAGAATATGAAAAATCTCAACATTATGTTACAGTAAATATATTTGACCCGTGTATAGTGTTTAAGTCAATTGATACTCGCCTGTGACTATATTACAAAAAACCGACATTGAAAAATAAAAGAATTACGTAACCTTTTGACATCGCACCTTTTGAAAAAAACTTTTTAAACAACTTTTCTCATTTTAAGCGCTTCTTTCGTGGAATGACTTTTAAGACACAATCTTTCGTTCCGTTTGACATAAAGTATTTATAAAATTAAGCGGTCGCAGCGGACGCAAATACGGCTAAAAAGTTAAAGAGCAAAAATATATTTAAACCAATACTACCTTTCCCAGTGTTTCGAGTCATCTCATCGCCACACTTCGCTAATATATAATTGACCATGATTGGGTCTTTATTGCCTTTGAATGTTGATGTCTGCATTGTTTTGTCAACACTCAAAGTTTGGTGTAATTTGTTGACGTTTGATAGTTGAAGCATGATATTATACAAGTTCTTTTTAAGTGATTTTTTAGACATCTAAAAAAGAAATCAAAGTATTGCAGTAAAAAGGTACTTTCGCGGAAGAAACTTTCGCGAGTTCGCGATTTTTTGGCAAAATCGCGAAAGTAAGTTCCCGCAAAAAATGCAAAAAATTCCCGCGAAATATATTTTTTCTCCAAAAAATTTCAAACATTATCATTGAAGGGATTTACACTACAGATAGGCATAATCATGGAAAAAAGATTTTCAAATTGCCTTTTTCGCGAAAGTTAATTCTCTTTTTTATGGTACCACGAGTTATTCCGTCAAAATGTGTTACAAAGGCGACGGATTATACTCAGTATAAGCAGTAACTACGCAATGAGGCCGAAAGAACTTCAAATTTTTTACATAGATAATTAAAAATAAATACAACAAAAACTCCATTAAAAACCACTAAAAAATACTAAAATGCAAAAACAATATATTTGTATTGAAAACGCTTCAGACAAGAAAGAGAAAGAGAATGCAAACTTTGGGTGAAGCTAAGAACACAAAAGATTGACGAATATTCGTCCAATGGCGTTCCATTCCGCACTAACAACGCACCAACGGCGTTCCATTCCGCACTAACAACGCACTAACGGCGTTCCATTCCGCACTAACAACGCACTAACGGCGTTCCATTCCGTTCCACTTATTTTTCACATACAGAAACAACGCACTAACTTCATTTCTCTTCGGTCTAACGTAAAAGAAACAGCAAATATTCATCAGTTTTCGTTTTGAACCCAATTTCATCAAGGAAACGATTACCAAATACAACCACTAACCAATTTGGTTCAGGTTTTACTCGCAAGCTCATCATTCATTACCCTTTGACCTCAGGAAATATTTTCTCAGTAAAGCCCTCGTTAACAGGGAGGTTAATATTATTGCATTGTTGTTAATCACTCTTCCGTAATCCCAATATAATCTGATTCATTGTTTTCAAGTTTGGTTCTCTTGGGGGCTTTTGATTTTCTTCGATTAGATTTATTTTCCTTGGACAAAACAGATGACGTTTCTTCTAACTTATCATTTGATGAGTTTCTTTTACGACCTGAAGTTTCAACGTTCGATTTTGTTGTTGGATCTACAATTTGTTCATGATTTACAGATGAATTAGTTTGCGAAGGTCCAGTTTGGTGCGGCAGTGACTCCATTGTGGTATAGGGTGAGTAAGATTGAATAAACATTTGACCTGGCGGTGGCAAACGAACAAAAGGATTTGCTGCAGGCGGATAGCCAGGCGGTAGGTTTGGTGGAACAAGATATCCTTGGGGTACAATGTAATGTGGCGCCATCATATAATTAGGAGGTGGTGGTTGTGCCATAAGGTGACGCTCCAGTGTGGTTGCTAAGGGTGATGGGGTTCGATCATTGGCTTCTTGATCTTCTGTTTTTGCTGTTGAAAGAATATAGAGGAAAGTAGAAAAAAGTGAAAAAGAACTTGAGATACCATGCTACAAACAAAATAATATGATTCGTCGCAAAAAATGCTCTACAGAGAAGATGACATTAGGAGCCATTGCATTGCCGTCGAATCTCAACGAAATTCAGGGTGTACATTCGAATGTTTTTGTTGACATGTTTTTTTCTTTGTAACGTTAAAAAAGAAATGGGAAAATTCTACAGATTTGCCAACTGTTCTTTTACCTGTATCTTTTCTTTTTTTCAATATTTAAAATAAATTTAAAAAGTATTCGAAAGAATATTCCTTTAGCTAACACCATGCTATTTTTCTTTTCGAAATTCGATCAGTAAGTATTGATTTTTTTTAAATCTCCAGAGCATATGATTTTCTTCAAAATCCCGCGATTTTCACTGTTTTGAGAGCCTTGGGAAAATAACGGAGCAAAGTATGAACAAAAGTTCAAACAGTGATTTGGAAAGAGCAATCCTTCCTGAATCCAAAAAGGTATAGAGCAAGTCCTTAATGCCTTTTCGCTCTGAACAGGGGAGACTCTCTCAAAGAATTTACTCTGACTGTCAAGGGATTTTTGTTTACATTTTAATTACCATCCTTCAAATAAAGATTTAACATACATACATAAACATACTTTCTGATAGAACTTTTAACGGGCTTTCCGAATATGTATAATATTCAATGCTTTTTTCGAGACTAAGGGTTGCCTTTTGGATTGAATTTATACTATATTTTTGCTGGGAAAATGCTGTAAATTCTTTTTCAACGTTAGTTTTTATTACCCCCTGATTCATTTATGAATTTTCATGACAGTCACGTCAAGCTTCATTTTCTGCGACTTGAGATTTTGGCATACTTTTCGTAAATCACCTTAAAATAATTAGTAAACAGAGGGCTGTTTAAAAAGGAATAATTACATTATGGAAATGTTTAATTATTATTTATTATTATGTTTTTTATGGAAAAACAGAAGAAGGAAAATTAAACAAGTCTTACTCATGATATCATCACGTCCTTTTGAAATGCTTTCGATCTTCAAGAGTTCTTGAATTGTTTTGTCTTTTGTTTCCAAACTTCTTTTGAGGGATTTAAGTAGAAGTGCTTGTTCTTGTGATTTCTTGCTTAATTGTTCCTTGGACATGTATCTGAAATTTGTATTGATAGCTGGTCCACCTTCTGCTAGTCTGCTTCGTCGGTTACTTTTGGATAAAATCTGTTGAAACGTTATTGAAATCAATTGTAATTACAATTGTAGATACATTTTAGAGGCCTAGACCCCTCAAAAGAAAAATCAAAATCTGCACTGCCCTTCGGTCATAACCATGGGACCTCCTCAGATACTAAACGTATGGGTCCCCTAATATTTATTTCGTGTCTATGGCACTGAGAAGTATTGATTAGAACACTATAGAAACTTGCAGTGATATTTTAAGGGATTCTTGCTTTAGTAGTTGTTCTAACGCTAAAATAAAGAGGGTGGGCCAAAATACTACAAATGAAAATTGATCACAAAAATTATGCTTCACCTGATGTCGATAATTCTTACAAGCTGAGCATCTAATAGTTTTCTCGTTATCAATAACTAAAGAACAATCTTTGATACGTATGGTGTTGAATTCTGAGAAGCTATCCAATTTATCATTTTGAATGGCAGCTTTTGGTCCACCATCTTTGTCTTTAAAATGGTAGCCATCATCAGGTAGGTCTCGTAGTTTGTTTTTTATCAGGTCAGGAAAATCTGGGTTACCAGGGCAAAGTGAGATGGTTTGCAATGCATTAAAAACTATGGAGGAGTTTTCTAAAACAAAAGGAAAATGAAAAGCATGAAAAAAATCTACACATTTTTTATTGGAACAATAAATTTTTAATGAGACTGGGTTGCATTATTACCCCGCTCAGTTTTAGTTGAAAATGTGCAACCATCAGATGTAACTCAGGATGGATTAATATTAATAGCAAAGGAATAATAGAAAATTTATTGGAGCTAGGCTGCTCTCATCCTCTAACGAATCGTCCTTCTTATATATTTTTTATATACGTCCAACGGTTTTAGTATGGGTCTGCAAATCAGACTATAATGGAGCATGAAAATTGGCTCGATTTCCCTCTTTTTTAACAGAAATTTAAGTACAACGTTGGGTTATCTCAAGCATAGTTCAAAGCTCTGAATCCCAGGAGCTAGAAGATTACATTAATATTCCTCTGCAGACACCTTCTAAACCAAAAACGAAGCCCTAGATTGAACGCTGATCGGAACAAAATGCCAGTAAATTTGAAACATATTCCGGTTACCTAGTGTGTCAACCTTTTCTGGAAGTTCTCTCAAAAAATTATTATCTTTTGGTATAACTCGTTCTTGGTAGTAAAGGTCCCAGTTTGATTCTTTAATTCCAATTTCGAAATTCACCATTGGGATTTGTTTCGTTTGATCCACAATGCCAAACATAGCTTTATATTCTTTTTGAAATCTCGACAAATTTACTACATTATATTTTCTTAAGATGTCAATTATAATTGACTCCAGACTATCCATTGTTTTCAAGATGTTCTAATTTTGTTTTGATATATCTGAAAAGATAAAGATCAAATATAAAATGTTTACAAGTGCAATGTCCACCATTGAGCAAACATCTCTATTTGTTACTGTTATACTTACATTTACAGTCGACAACTACTGCAAAGCATCTCCTTTTTCTTTTTGTCACCTGCAGACAAACATTTTGCAGATTTAAATTAATAAACTTTTTAGCATGATAGAAACTTTTTTTTCAATAATGTACAAACATAAATAAAATACTGGTTTTGAAAATTTAAAGAAACAATACGTAAAGAAAATACTGCATTAAAAATGACAATTGCATAACAGAACAGAGAACTTGTGAATCGAAAATATGAATAATAGGAATATAATATAAATGTCTCGTTGGAGCTTATTTGTTTCTTTAAACAATGGAAATATCTTACCACAGTAAATCAGCATTAAATAATTGTATTCCCAAATACACAAAAATGCAAGATATTATAATAATATAAATACAAGCAGATTCTGTTAAAAAACTCAAAACAATAAAAAATAAAAGATCTTCGGATATAAAAAATATTAAAAAAGACTCATCCAAGCAGAGACAACGCTATTCCAACATTGTTTTAACGTCCAAACCAATTACCGAATTTATCACACCTGGTTCACACAACGTTACAAGACAAAAAGATTGAACAATTCGTTCTTATCTTAATGTATGTGATTACTACGTAAATCAATTTTTCATTTGCTATTTTTTCAATCTTTTTAATTTTCGAAATTTTGTTTACTAGTTTATTAGGGTAGTTTGAACCAAAGATTTGATAAAACAATAAAAAATTAACAAAACAAAAAGTGCTAATTAAGTGATTCTAAATTCACCTCAGAACGATGTATCAATGTCAGGTTCTATTTTGACATATATTTCTCCAACATCTTCTTCAATACTGTCTAATATCCTCTTCTTTGGTACTGTAGTTTTTCTTCGAGTATTTTCTTTTGGTATTTCAGAGTTACTTTCTAATCCTTTATTTTGTGTCAGTTTAGAAGAGTTTTCAGCAACTGAGGGTATTAAAGTTTCATTATTAATTTGCTGCTGATTTGCCGATGAATTATTTCGGTTTGTTGGTTCCATAGCAGAATTAGGCGGCACAAAGATTTGACCAGGAGGCATAACAAAGTGGGGTATTATGTGGTTTGGTGGTACATTCGATGGAACTGGATAGCCTGGTGGAAGTTGAGCTGGAATATGGTAACCGGGTTGTAAAATAAAGTGGGGTGGCCTTATGATATTGGCAGGTGGCGGAACTAGAAAGCATGGTTCACTTGTTGATTTTGTAGAACTTGAAGGATGATTAATAGCTCCTTCATTGTTGGTAAAATTACTTTCCTCTAAAAAATATTGGAATAAACAGATTGATGAGCCAGGTTGTATTGGAATAAACAGATTGATGAGTACCTTGAAAATCACAGTTATAAACATTGAATTGTCTTTGAAAATGTCCCTTTAACACAACAAAAGTGACGATATTACATAGCGGCACTTTAAGGTTTCAAAAAAAAAGAAAATCAAGATTGGACTGAAATTGAATGGAAAATAGTAGAAAAAAGCCTTCCCAGTCGTGATGTGCTAAAAATTCAAATTCATGATTTTTTAAAGAAAATTATAAACTAAAAGATTATTGATCTCACCGTTAAAAAGGTTCCTGTTTTCAAGCCTCGAAATAAGTTCACCAATTGTTTTGGTCTTCTTAGCTAAGGTAGAGTTCAAAGATTTGATCAAAGCTGTCTGTTCCTGGCATCTTTTGTTCAGTTGATCTTTAGAAAAATACTTGAAAGAAGTAAACTTTGACATCGTGCCATCTGCAGAAATTTTCTTGCGTCTATTATGTATCTAGTAGAAAACGACAAATTGTAATTTTATCAATTCAGCCTGATCTTGTTTTTATAAAACTGAACACATTTGTCAACTGAAATTGTCCTCATATCGTACTTACATATGTCTTACTTACTTAAATCTTGCTAGATCTAAAACAAGTAGTTAATAAATTCTATGCAAGTTTTGTAGACAGGTGGCATGCATGTTTTTTTTTGTTTCAATATTCAAGATTTCAACAGTTTCATTTGGGGAAAAGAAAAGAACAATTTCATAATTTTCCAAACACTCTTTTAAAATTAATCGTATTAATTAATCCTCTTACAACTGAAATGCTCTTCCGATAGTCATCACAATATACACATCTTTTAATGTGCTTATTTCTAATGACCAATAAACAATCTTTGACGCGTATGGTGTTGAATTCTGAGAAGCTACCCAATTTATCATTTTGAATCGCAGCTTTTGGTCCTCCATCTTTATCTCGGAAATGAAAATCATCACTTGGAAAATCTTCCAATTTATATTTTACAACTTCGGGAAAATCATCATTTCCAGGGCAAAGCTTGATACCTTTTAAAATGTTGAACACAGTGGAAGCATTGGCTGAATGTAAAGAAAAAATTATACAAACTGATTATTTGTTTAAAAACATAAATGTAGCAACAAGAAGAAGTTTGACTTGAATATCAATTAATATCTACTTTGTCACAACAATTTTACAAGAAGGTAGCCTTTTATTAATATCTAATATAACTTGTGATAATTAACACTTCACTGGCTTCTATGATGCTTATATTTAACACTATTGGACAAATGACTCATGAGCAAAATAATTTTCATAACAAAAGAACAAAGAAAAGTGCTGGAAGATTTTACTGGTATATTATCAATTCATTGGAATATTGAAAGAGTTCTGAACAATGCACTGGGTACAAGATAATTCTATGAAAATAACTCATATATAATATATATAATACCTAATGTGTCAATCTTTTCTGGCAGCTTTTTTAAATCTTTATCTTTAGGTATTAGTCGCTCTTGATAGTAAAGGTCCCAACTTCCTTCCTTGATACCAATTTTGAAATTTATTGATGGAATTGATTCCACACCATTTGTGTAATCTTCAACAAAACCAAATACAGCGGTGTATGTTTTTTGGAATTTTGACAAATCCACAATTTGAAAATACTTTGGAAGGACATTAAAGATTGAATCCTGATTCTCCATTTCTTGTTATATATTTAAAAATTCAGTATATTCAAAAAAATTATGAACTTTAGAACGAGTGTGAGAATTCCTGAAATTTGGAAAAAGTAAACAAACAAACATTTTAACAACAAAAAATACAGTTTTTAAACTCAAACAACCATCACATCCTAAAAAAAATATCAAAATCTTTTCCCGAAAACGAAGGAACAATCAGGAACAATGGCCTAATTAGGAGATATATTGGGTGATATTTTAGAGTAAATGATGCATCTTGAAAGCTTTACCAATGGAAAATAATTATCAAAATTGATTGGTGGGTTGAATTGCAATTTAACATTTAGAGGTTTCCATTATATCAAAGAATATGTGTTTGATTCCATATAAAGTGCTCAATAGTAAAACTAGAGCTAAATATATATCGAGAGTAAAGAGAAAAACTCAAACTTTTTACAGTACTCTGAGTTTCGTGTGTGAACACTCGTCAGC
>JAUJPO010109882.1:0-22216 GCA_032270745.1 Tiaropsis multicirrata | reverse complement strand
ATAGAAGAAAAATTTTCTTTTCCTTGTTCGCGAATTTTCGAACAATTTTATTCGAATCATATGCTAAAGATGTAGATGTAGGAGTTACCAGCAAAAGTATTTTTGATTTTAATAATACTTGGGTGGGCTGAATATTTTGCAATAGAATTGAGCACCAGATCATACTTTTGGTTTTTAATTCATTGAGGTAAAGAGCAGACACACGGGTGGGAATGCAGGCGGCTATGATTGTATGGAAACTCAATCCAACCGGAACGTAAATTGAATCAATCGAACATAGATTGAATTTTACCCATAATTTCAGATTCAATTGGTATTCGATTGCGTTCGGCAATCAAATTGTAAGCATTCCATTGAGTTCAATTATGTTTGATTGATTCGATTTAAATTTTTGTTTTGTTCGATTCCGTTCGATTGACATCCTCTGGAGAATAAGAAAATATGTATTATATAAATTTTATATAAAAATATTTAATATGAATTTATTTTCAAAACCAGAGTTTCATGCACTATCTACAATCATCAGATGTAACTAAAAATTAAAAAGCTGAGTGAAAACTTATGTACAAAAAATTGGTTAAAAGGTCGTAAAAAAGTTATAAAGTTGTAAAATTCGAAAGAAAGCTATAAAAAAACCTATAAAATTATAAAATAGGTATATCAAAATGCCGGTGAATTTCTGTGCAAAATCAGCAGCAACTTTCACTTCACTGTCAAATATATTATATATGAATTCACTGGTCTCATGTTTTTTTACACTGCTCTAACTCATCACTTCGCTCTCTTTGATGTCAAGATACCAGAAAAATGCTTACAAGTTGTATTTTTATTGATTTGAACACGTCTCAGACCACCATAAAACGGCTTAAAATAAACTGAAATTAACTTTCTTCTTTGAAATTCTTCTTTATAAAATGAAAAGTACACAAAGAATTTTTTTCATCGTAAGCCCTTCAGGCAAAAGTTAAAAAGCTCATAATTTCTGAACTAAATTTAATGCTCTGTACATGAATATTGATCATATTTTGACGTTTTTAACAATGATTAAATTCAATTAACATAAAAATCCATGAAAATTGCAAGAAGATAAATTGTTGAAAGGTTTGCGTCTTATGAGGTCTTGAAAATTCTTGTAATATTGTTAAGATCTTACTTAGAACTTGCAAGGTCTTGTCTTTAAAAGTTCTTATATTATCCTAGAAAACCATTCATCCAAGATCTTCTAAGATCCTACATATTACAATATGATCCTACAAGTTCTTAGTAAGGTCTTACTAAGAACTTGCAAGATATGGTCTTATAAAATCTTGAAAGTTCTTGCATTATCCTACAAATCCACTCATGCAAGAGCATATTTCAATATTTTTTTGCTGTCTCTGTGCACAATGGTTATCAATGGTGTTTTTTCCCAGAGTCAGAAAAATATCTCTTTGTAATTCTTTGTTTTATCGCTGGGGTGAGAGAGAACATCAGACTTTAAACTGGGGTGGTCTGAAATTTGCATGTTCAGTACTATCCTGCCATAACTTTTTCACAATTCGTTACCTCGAAGAGCTGGGGGGGGGGGAATTGTGACATTACAGTATGTGCATTTCAGGGGTGTAACATTCATTATAATTTACACCCGTAGATGTTATCTGGAATGATCATACGGATCTTCAAGAAAATACGAAAAAAAAATTATCCTATGTATCCTTGAACAGGGCAACTTGAATTTATTTTGAAACATGTTAAAACTATAAGAACTTTGCAACATTAGTTACATATCGGACGATTTTTATTAAAATAGTATCTGATTAAACAGAAAATGATTCAGCCCATTAAATTGTCATTTAAGAAAGATGGTCGTTTTTAATGACTTGTTCTCTATTCTTTTGAAAAGCTCCTTTATTTATATTGTGTTTTCTGTGTGAGAGAGAAAGAGAAGTAGTAAGAATGTGTATCAATTTTCGTTGTTTATGATAATTTGATGTTGTTGATGTTGTTGTTGTTTTTGTTTATTTCCTATACATTTTAGGGTTCTTCAGTATTAATTTAAAGAAATTTGGATGAAATATTTATGATTATGACTATGTATGATGGGTAAAAAGTATCAAACAAAAGTTTGCCATGTCTTTTATTAATCATCAATTTGGCATTCTTAAGCGATTAACAACAAATTATATTGTGAAAGAAGAGAAAAAGAAGAGAAGAATGAAGGAGTGAGATGTGTTAAAGTGTGGCTGTGCTAAGAAATTGAAATTGAAGTTTAAAATGAAAGTTCCTAAACAGAAATGGGTTTTATAAAGAAAGGAAAATGGAAGAATCACTTGATAAAATTCTATAATAGTAGCCCTTCGAGAAACATGAACGAGTTGAAAAGATTGTTTTTATGGTGTGTCAAACTGATAGTATTACAACTTGATGAAAATTGATACTAAAACAACATCAACAAACAATGTGACCTATACATCCCTACTTATAGTTTTTCTATATTACTCATACTAAATCTATTTCAGAGAAGAGTGCTTTTGACATATTTTCTATCACCCCCCTCTCTTTAAAGAGAATTGCTTGATGTATCAGTTTTAAAAATGGTATAACGATAAAAATTCTCGCTGTGTGCTCTTGCGCATTTTTTTTTCTTGAATTATATATATAGATAAAATGTTTTTGATTTTCAATTCATGGCCATCAACAGCTTTTTTCTCTATTTCTTCGATTTCATCATTGGCGTATGAAAAAAATTCAACTTTTTGTTTTATTTTTGACTTGTTTTAACACTATCTTATTAATTTTTCAACAGCTTGCTCTATTTGGTAATACTAACTTTTCTTCACATTTATGATTCATTCTTACATTACATGTGGAAAAAACCTTGAGAAGTTTCTTGGATGAAGACCCTAGGTCTCTTTTTCTTTTATCTTTCAGTAAAAACGAAAACATAAAATATTTACGACAGGCTGGTCCTATGCAACACGCAACACATAAAGACATTGATGAACCATCGTTAACAGAAATAAGATTACAGTCAACAAACTGTTTTCATTGAGCATTACTATTCATTGTATACCTGTAATGTAACCAAGCTATGGAAATATGCATGTGATATTTTTGTGGTATGAAAACATTAATTTGATTTGTTTATTCGTCAACAAGATTACACCACAACTGCCACAAACATGAAAAGAACTACCAATGGAACTAGTAAACAAGGAGGAGAAATGCCTTCTACGCGATCCACTACCTCACCTATCCGCAGAAACACAACATATCCACCACCTAGTGATGGAAGTGACAATAGTGCAGCTGTTATAATTGGAGCTACCATAGGAGGAATCATCTTTTTCGTATTAATAATGATGTTATTTTTGTTTTTCGTCAAACGCAAAAGACGTTATTCGAACCGTTCACAATCTTCAGTACAGCAATCCCATGGTGTGGTTGATATTTCTATCAATAAATCTATCGAGAGTGGACAACATAATCCTGGTCTTGATGGCAGTGTTCAAGGTTTGTTTGTGGCCAGCTTTTCTTTGAGGAAAAAGTCTCAAAAGATATGTTTTAATGGATGAATCATCGACTAGCTTGGAACTTGGGTTATTCCTATCTATCCTAGCACTTTTTGGTCACTAAAAGGCTCAATATTACTCATTTTACTCCAAATTGAGAGATTCCAAATAAATGTATTCGTTTATAAAACTTTACTAGGCCCTTTTATTTTTTCCCATCTATTACTCTAAATAACCTAAAGTGGGTGGGTCAAATTCTGATTTTCAACAATGTATGCAACTTTTAAATCAATTTCCAATGACTTCTTTATTTACATGATTCTCTTTTTAAATCATTTTTCATAAAGGGTATAACCGTAATTTTACAATTATTCATTTCAACCATTTTATTTCATTTAGAAATCTACAAACCACCAGCAGAGAAAGCATCAGAAGCAGCAGTGATTGATGATACTTTACCAGAAAATGAAAAAGAAGGTAAATTTTATATATGTCAAATTTTTGTAATATGAAAATGGATTTTCTCGTTCCTAATTATTTTTACCATAAAAAATGTAAAGTTTATTGACTATTCTTCAACACATCTTATGTTTGAATAGAATAGATCAGAAATGCACAAAAAGTGTGGCGTAGGCTGTTTCACTGGATATTTTATATTTTACTCAAGTTATGTAACAGGAGTATGGCACCCTAAAACCAAGAGTATTTTGAAATTTTGAATAATTATATTTTCTTGCAAGTCACAAAATTTTCCTTGTTATCCCTATTTTTTGTGCAATCTTTCAATATCTTTTCTCGAAGTAAAAAATGATGGAATGTATTTCAGAAAAATGACTAATTTTTCCTTCTGAACCTTTAACGTGGATGTGATAAAAATATATAAAGGAGAAAACTGCGTGTATTGAAGACTTTAAAAAGGGCTCTAGGGGGCATAAAAAAATATTTTTGTTCGAAAAGAAGATAGATGGTGTAAGATCTGGTGATTTTTCTTTTGTTGTAGAAGCCAATAGGAATTTGGTTCACAATGTGAGCATCAAGTTGTTGACCACGTGGAGTGATGTTTATACCATGATCGATTGCCAGGATTATGTTCGCATGAAAGAAGACGTCGAAAAATCCGTAAGTATATATTATTCTTTCGAAATTTTATTGCCTTTTTTGTTTTTTTATAAACGAAAACATGATAATGAAACTTTCACGCAGAGGAAATCGTAGTTTCAGGCAAACCATTTCAGACAAATTATATGGCCCTTAATCGATAAATTTGCTATTGGCGAAACTTGCTGGCTCTTAGTCACGAAATCAAATTCCGCGTGAAAGTTTTCTTTTGGTAGGTTTTTGTTGTGGCTTTGCTTCAGTCTAATTATACCAATAAAGACCCCTCCCCCCACCCAAAAAAAAATGAACGTTTTGATATTGCGATGATAATTTGTTGAGCGTGCTTTCGAACGAAACTTAAAGGTTAAAAATGAGATGTGTTGTAAATTCATTGACTCATCATGGCCGGTGTTGTTGCAACCAATTCTTATTTATTTCCAAATCCTATTTCCAAGAAAGAAAAAAACTTTCTTCTAGCTGAAAACATTCTTTATGGGTGAATCGTGTGGAAAGTGGAAAATAATTACTCATTTTTTCGCGATATGCTTGACGTCAATAATTAGAATCATCAGCAATCTAAAATTTATATATTCCCGAAAATGAGATCATTTACACAGTTTTGGGTTTCACTTCTTGCCAAATGATATTAAAGAAAGTTTTCAGTGGCTTATAGTATTGCAAAATAATCAATAAAAAATGATGATGATACGGATCAATTTTCCAATCTAATGATAGCTCTCAAGTTAGTGACTCATCACTCAAGAATGTGTTCTTTCTTCCATCGAAAGTAAATCTCCGTGTCAAAAGATACATAGCTCGTTGAAAAGAATTTCCTGAAGTTTGAGCGACTCTTTTTCCCACCTTTTCGTTTTCTTGGGCATTTTTTTCTCATGCATTACAGCTACAGTAACTTATTTTGCGTAGTTCTTTCCACCAATCAAAATCGTTCGTTGAGCTGTAATTAAGTCGAACCTATTAAACATAATTATATCAAAAGATTGACAAATGAGTCACTTGAACATATGTGTTTGTGTTGTCCATTCATGATTCCAAGGAACCTCTTTTATCAAATTCTCACATCAACTAGTTCTCATTTTTAACGGAAATACTTTTTATTGATTTCGAAGTAGTCTTTTGAAAACAAAGTCATTTCGAAAATAAAATGGGGGAATGACATCCTAAGCTACTACAGTTAAAGAGTCATCATTTTTTGTATCAATGTGTGTGTCCCTGTGTTCCTCGTTATATTAGACTGGAGTCGTTAATGACGTTGTTTTATTCGATGCGGCAAAATTTATCCACCGTAGTAGTTTCTTCCATACCTTATTTTATAATTCTAGTCGTCGAAATGCTAGACTATCGTTATACTGTAAATAATTAGAAAAAAACATGGTTGTATTTGTAAACCTTTTAAAAGTCATATTCATGAAATAATAAAATTTGCAAATTACGTCAAAAATCTAGGGGCGCAAAAGAATCAACAAAAACACCTTTTTCATAATCAACCGTGAAAAAAGGAACAGATTTCGTAAAGTTCACAAACCTTTGATCCGAGATTGTGAAAACAAATTCTAAAACTAAAAATTTATATTCTGGTAGCTTGATAAAAAAACAAAAAGTCTTCTAGATTGCTTTACGGTGTAGTGTAGTCTGTATGCACGTTATTTTTTTTTTTCTGAGAAATTTGGAAAGCTTTCTCAAAAATCGGGAAATTTCGGTGAAAGTAGGCGAATCTATCAAGTGTAGCTTGGCTGTACCGTGCACAATATCTGTTAAAATTCATTACCATTATTCAGTGGGTTTGTGTTCCCATTGTCGAATCTAGCGAAGTAATTGACGGGCTTGTCTGAGTATAGTAATAAAAGCACTTCTCTACAGAGACCTTATACGCAGGAAATGATCTGCAAACAGATTGATATAACCCAGTCATGCAACAAATCTTTTTCAATTTTGCCGCAATCACGCAAACTGCTGGGGTGCCTTCTGTATTACCTCGTATATTTTAGTTAAAGCTAAAGTAATATGGATGGGAATTTACCGGGAGATGCTCCGGAAGAAATGTTGCCAAAAAATCGTCAGTATCTTGGTCTGGTAGAGACACACTCGCATCTCTACAGACAGGTATTATTGTTAGCAACAAGACGATACCAAACACCATTAATAAAGCAGGGATTTGCAAGGTTTTTAATTATTCTATTACTATGTATGATTTAAAGAGATTATCGGTACTAATTTCCTCTCACTCTTGTTTAGATGGAGACGGTGTACGCACCATACAAAGGCTTCGAAAGCGCAACCCTACTCAAGTTCAGGTATTTCTTTTCCGTTGTTGTTCCGTTGTTAATAGTCTTTTTCCGGAGATCTGATAAATATTCGGAAATGACATACGTTGGTAACGGCTAATCTTCAGTTTTCAGATTTAAGATGTTCATTAATTACCAAATCTCAATTAAAATCAAAATGAGAACTACTACCAAAGTTTAGCTGATTTTAGCATTATTTGGAAATCATGATTTTACTGTGATATACGCAGTAAGAAAAACTTCTTTATGGCCACGCTACATCGGGGTATGTGCATCTGCGATACCACCTATATCAGATATATACTTTGAAACTGTTGGAAATCCTATAGTTTCAATTAAGAAAAGTGAAATCTTTTTCAAAACAGTAAAACCACTTTTCATTTTTCTGTTGAACTTATCTGGACATTAATTTATATTGTGCAAATTATCTTTTTCACTATCGTTTTTTTTAAGTTCTTTCCTCTGTTGTCATGGTAACGATATATAACATTACGTGACCTACTTGCTTGTCTAATGAGCTCTTACATAATTTGCAACATGTTAGATACTAACCGCTTCATTATTGCATCAATTATTACCGTTTTAATGATGATGACTAATTCTCACCCCTGTGCAACTTGACCGTGACTTTGTTTGTTTGAGACGAACAGACCATTCTTAGACAGGAGAATGTCTTTTTTTTTTATGTTGATTAATACGACGGGCCCAAGCAGCGAGTCTGTTTTGGACTCGTTTTTTAAATATCTTTAAAGCAAACTGATTGGCTGATTGTATAATTCAAAAACAATTCTAGAAATTCTAGAAATCAAATCATTATCAAATTGGGAAATTCAAACCGAGTACTTGCACCATGCTATTATTTCTTCATCATCAGTATATAAAAAGAAAGTATAGATTGTATGTGTCTCTAGGCTAAACCATTCAACGCTCAAAAAAACCCTCATTCGTTTTGCTTTGGTTAATTTTTTTACAACAATACTTCGTTTCCTGATATTTGCCCATCAAGTGTGTACAACAAGCTCATCAAAAATTCCCTTGCTTTTCCGTCGGAGAAAGATAGATACCTTCCCTTTAGAGGTACCTTTTGAAACTCAAAATATTACACGCAAACGTGAAAATCAATATCGCTTAGTAAAACGAAAATAAAACATGTATTATGCCTTCCTAAAAAAAGTAAAAACCGTCAAGTTTCACCATTATTTAAAAATCTGTGTGCTTGATCTACTCGTCATGCGACGGGTAATATCACTTTTAAAACTTTCCGAATTTAGAAATTTAGCATTTAACAGGAAGCAAGTTAACAAAACTGGTTTACTCTCTTTACAGACCCTTTTTAAACTAAAAGATCTGTTTAAAACACTGGTAATACGTTCAAATACCTTACAATCTGAATAGGATATAGGTGATAAAGTTATTCAAACCTTTATAATACCTTTTGATAATAGTATCTGATGTCATACAAACGTTTTATCATTTACATACTATACTATACTTTACTATACTACATGTTATCATTTATTACTGCAAATCTCTGCATGATATTAATTTATCATTTTGTTTTGTCTGTTCTAGGAAAGGAAGTGTTATAGCGGATATTCTATTGAGATTCGATGTCGGGGCTGTTGAACCACTTTTGGTGTTGGAGAAAGCCATCAGAATAGGACGATGTGCTAATTTAGAAGTTGACAAAACCTTCTTCCGCTTGATCACACCGAACTTAGGTGAGTATTATCTTACCACAATGACGTTTTCATTTTGTTTGTTTTTCTCATGGGAGAAGAGTAGAGTAAGTCTTTTGTGACGTAATTTTGTTCGATACGGCAAAATGTATCAGCTGGGGGTAGTTTGTGAATAAATAGTTTTCTGTTCAATACCTCGCCTTCCTTACTCACTTTATGGATGACTTTCTCGTATCTGATTCGTTATGATTATTCTAATCTCTGAAAGCGGAATGGTGGTTTCTGTTCAAAGAGCTGTTTGAATCGCGTTTAGTACTTTTGCCCCAAAATACTAGTCGAGGCTGGTTATGAATACATTTTAAACCAGATTTGGTTTTGACGCATTGGATCTATTGTCTTGATAACTAATTTGTGGTGCGAACAGGGATATGATTCCCCCTTTTTAAACGATAGGGATTGTTCTTAAATTTGTGGATCCCCAGATTAACGGTCATTTTTTGGTAAATTTTGTCCTCGAAATCGCCTCATTTCTGAATCCAAATTTTTTATTATTGTAAATCTTTTATGTTCAAAAGTTTAATGTTCACTTTACATTCTCTTTGACTTTAGAAACGGTTGATGGATTTTCGAAAAAGAAGATGATTGAGAAACAGCGCATCGAGTCTGGTTATTACGAAGAGAGTGATTTTGATGAGCATCACAACCCAAACAAGTTGTCTCTCAAGAAACGCAACGGTCATTCCACCAAAAGCACAGAATCACACGAATCCATGACTTCAGAAATGGGTTCATCTTACATCTCCTCTACCAACATTTCCATCAACTCTGGCGCTGAGGACGATAACCACGACATAACCATACACTCACACCACCATAAGAAGAGAACTGGCTTGCTTCCACACTTCAGGAAACATCACCACGGTAGCAGTGGCCACAGTTTGAAAGGGAAATTCAATAATAATTCACTTTTGCAAGGTGAGTGATTTATGCTGTAAAACTCCTAACTAACGTACATCGGAGTGAAAGCATTTGTGTTCAATTAATGGGCTATTCTAGAAAAAAAATAGCAAGGGTCTGAGTGGTGATATTTTTTTTAGAATTTGGTGTACCTCCTTAGAACTCCGAGGTTAGGGGCGGTCTAACACCTCTTTGAACAAAGACATCTTCGATTGATAGTTTTTGTTTTTATTCTACTGTTCTCTTCTTGTTTTACAGATGAACCTCACATAGCATTATTCGATTTCCAACCGCAAGACTATCGGGAGTTGAAACTAACGCGAGGTGAACTGGTCCGAGTGACGTCAGTTGATTCAGGGGGTTGGGCGAAAGCTGTCAACAAAGACAAACAATTTGGATGGGTTCCACAAAACTTCATTTCACCTATCGAACCGAAGAAATATCAAGAAATCAAAATGAAAACTGAGGTATGATGCAATTTTTAAGTTAAGTTTATCAGGATCACTACAACTCGAACATCCATTCGTTGCTTGAAGCTCTCCTTAAAGCTCAGCAGAAACTCAAACGATTTTCCATACCTTATGGCAAAAATAGCAAACTAATTGTATGTGTCATCTGCGAAATTAAATCCACGCCAAATTTTAAAAGTTCCTGGATAAGCTCATCCGTGAAATTTTATGCCATGCCAGACAGTTTACTGTATCATGCCACCACCTATTTACACATCTCAATGATACTTTATTAATTTTATAGAAAATCTATATAGAGTAACATAATAGTGGGTCATTTGTTGGGTTGTGATCAAAACATTTATCAAACATCTCCTTACATGACTCAGTATGCCAATTTAGACCTAACTGAACGTTATAAAAATCCCTTATATAGCTTTCTCGCGTCATTCTCAAAGAATCTGTAACAGTGTATTAAATGCAAGGAGACAATCTTCAGCTTTCGATTATGCAAAGAATTTTTGTCACCAAAATGATTTATGACCTTATGTCGTATTTATGTCGTATTAAACACGGTATAAATGAACAAAAAAAATCATTTGCACGATTTCTCCATCTTTCGGCTGCGCGATTCATCATTGTTTGAAATAATAAAAATTCGGAAATTATTTAATGAGAAAATTATGCATTCGTTTCCACTCTGTAACAGGAAGTATCTTTCGCAATCCTTTTTCTTATATTTTTTGTCACATGAAACGATCTTTCGTTAGAATGTGATCCTCGGTATCCACTGTCGCCTTCAAAATGTCAGTATTTTAATTATTTCTCAAGCGGACATGAAATTCTTTACTGGTCCGTAACTTTCCATATTATATATTAACGGTATATTAAAATCGAAGATTTCATGAGTTTAATAATAACTTAGTTCTACTTTCTTAGAGAATCATAAAACAAGCTAAAAAAGTTCTTCAGAAAAGATTGCGCATTGTTCAAACGCCAAAAGTAATATCGATAATGGATTTTGAAGCAGAGATCGACGACAGTCCATCATATTTAATCCATAAGGCTGCGACAATCAATATTTTCCAATTAGGATTTTGTACAGTACAGCATTCATTTCAGTGTGGTCAGTTTAAAAAATTCCATGATAATTAACGAGTTTCCACGTACAATTTGAGCGGTGGTTTTTTATAATTTTCTGCACTCTGCGGTCAAAAGTAGTGGAATTTCCCGCAAAACAACAACGTCCACGGGAAATCGTTATCAAAATATTAATCTCGTGTTTGTTCCTTATTTATTAAACATTGTTTTTGGTTTTTTTTTGGTTTCCAAACCACCTGCTCTGGCTTAAAACATGAAAGGGGAAATGAATTCGATATTCATTCAAATAATTGTGGTATCTTTTAATAAGCGGAGAGGGTTTGCGTGATTCGGGTCACTATGGACTTTAAAAAGACTTCAAAAAAACGTTAATCTCCCCAATTTACAAGAAAGGCTTTTAATCTCGATGAGGAAAAAAGATTTTTTCTTGAAATTCTTTCTAAATACTCCACATTTAATTGAACTATTTGAAATTTCGCGGAAAGTTTTTCTAACTCAATACTTATAAAGTTATGACAGTTTTTTTCATGAAAAGTTTAAATAAAAAAGTGCCCAAAAAACACCTATTTGAAGATTTTAAGACGAGGAAGCTGTAACAAAGATTTTTCCACAAATCTGTTATTAGTTAGCAAACAGATACATCACCTGAACCAAAATAAATTTATTTTATTTAATTTTCGTCCGAAATAAGAAGGACATCAAAGGTGAAATACATTTCTTCTTTAACCCCTTCATTTTCTTCTTCATCAATACTTTTCTTTGCGATTCTTTGATTTTGGGATGTAAAAAAGATTGGCCTAACAGAAAATGTATAACATACTATACATTTATGGGCTCTATAAAGCAGAAATTAACATTTAGTAGGTGTAAACAAGGTGTATACTGAGCCCTTAATGGAAATTAAAAAATGAAATATATGATATCCAAGCACCCGCAGAATATTCTTTCCTTCTGAAAAACACTTGACAATTGAATCATAAATATGATATCACCCTACGGGTAAAATTTTCGTCACCTGCCAAAAGATTCGTCACTTTTCCAGGACGAAAACTTTTCCTGGGATGTTTTTCATATTTTTTCTGGTATTGTTTTCATAACTCTCTTTCTCCTTCCCATAGGCTATCAACACATTGGCTGGGTTAGACGTTGCCCTTTGTGACGAGGAGGAGGAGTGTTACCACGTACCACACTCTATCCCGAAACCTCTACACCTGAAAACCGATTCGGAATGCAGCAGTGAGGAGATCGCACAACTGTTCGTCACTATTTATCCTTTTGAACCGAACCAAATTGAAAAAGATTCGACGTCTAACGAATTGAAACTAGAGGTCGGTGATTTGATTGATGTTTTGAAGACTAACGAGACGGGTTGGTGGAAAGGATGTTGTTTACGCACGCAAAAAGAAGGCTGGTTTCCCTCATCTTACGTTAAGGTAACGTAAATATTATTGATATAATAATGAAGAGCAATCTTTACAGAATATATGGTGGCAGTATAAACATTTTAATCGACTTTCAATATCTTAGCACGGTTATTGTCTGGTTAGTTGACAAATACCGTATTGATTGCCGAGCAGATTCTGCTTCTTTCATAGAATGCTAGGTAAATCAGTGCAATTCAATAAGTACATTCTCACAATAGATGAAATTTTACAATATAATTAATTTTTCATTTTGAGACCACGTTGTTTTTTAGTACAAAAGTCTCTAAAAATCGTTTGAAAAAAAAGACACAGATCTTTGTCTCGATGCTTCATTCTTCAAACTCCAAACCTTTACTACGGAAAACTTGAGTGGTCTCGCATTGATAGGTCCACAACATACTACAACATAGCCAAAAAAAAGCTAATAATGTTATCATCATTTATTACAGCCATACACACCAGAGGGGATGGAAGAAGAGAAGAACATTACACTATCTGACAGTGAAGTGATTCGACGAGCAGCAGAGTCTTCCATTGAGAATAGCAAACCTATTGACGGGTACTCCAGCGATAATGGAGAAGTTAGAATTAAGGTAAATTGTTTGATTCTAGATGTATGAAAATCTTCCCAGCAGGCCGCAACGTTGTCTTTCAACATTGTTTTAACATCCAAATAACGTTTTGACATTGAGGCAACGTTGTTTGGACGTCATTGCAACGTTCCCTGCTTGCTGGGTTAGTTGGTGCTATTCGCCCTTTCCGGTTTTGGAACCTTTGTAAGTTTATTGCATCAGAATTTCGTGGCATTTTAATTTCGAGCTCCAAGAAAAAAAGTGTATTTAATGTTTAAATTTTGGCTCATTTATTGACTTTATTTTTTTATGCGAAATCGCGAAGTTATGATGCCGTGAAATGTTCATGTGATAAAGCTGTTCTTCCTTCGATGGCTTGCGACTCCTTTTTCGACAGCACCAGATTTTTAATTGAACCAATGCTTTATTAATACCTCTTCCATTTTCTCTTTAGATACTACGTGAAAACAGCTCAACATCAACAGATAAAGATACCAATAAGAAAGATGAAGATGACGCTGGAAATATGGAAAATGCTTCTATAACTAAGAAAAATTCGGTTGTTCTAAGACCTAAGAACGGTAATATTCTTATTGTTACCCTTGAGGGCATCTTTTGATATTTTTGGTGAAAGTTCAGATGTTGGAAAAACTGAGAATTTGAAAAAAAAGTTTCATAGTTTCCATGAAATAACAATGTCCCAGAAATCACTTCCTTTCCAAACACCCTTTCTATACTTTTCGCAAAGTAACGTCGAATCTTGTGGTATTATAGGATCACCGAAAGAACGAGCAGTATCACTTTACATCGATACCAACATGCCAACAACTAGGATACAATCACCAGCACCCTTAACGCCCCCGCCACGCTTATCAAACCATCGAGATCATGGAACAGAGAAGGCATTTGCTGTACCACCCTCTAAACCAGTGCCGCCCCCACCACGACAAAAACACATCGAAAAGGAATACAGTAATCTGGTGGCGTCTGGGCGACTCGGGTCTCAAGATAGTTTAAAGACAGTTTCAACTGAGTGTTTAGTCTCTTTGGGGCGATCACCACGTATACGGGGTTCTGACAGGCGACGAAATTCTGAGGAAATCAGCAAGTCGAATGTTGATGAGGTCATTAGAAGACACCGTGATCCTGCTAGGGTGAACCGCATACGACCAAAGTCAGTTCAAGCACCTGATACGTCGAAAACTTCCTTTCTAAATTTGGCCAATAAAATGCATCATCAACAATCGAGCATCAAGTCTGCATTATCTCTTCCTTCGCTGGTGGGTGATCAAGTCAAATTGAGCCCTGATGACGATCGACCTTACTTGGATCCGATCCCACGGAAAGCCAAAAGCCGTTCTTTTGTTGACTCGAATGCTCCCATTGGTTTGTTTTCAGAACGAAATTGTAGTTCGATGAAAGACTTATCACAAGCAGGAACTGTTGAATCTAATTGGTTGAAACGACACCATTTTCAACAGAGTAGCATGACTGACGTTAGCCGTGATTCCATGAGATCAGCCTCTGCGACATCACTTTCGCCATCAACAAACGATGTCAGCGTCGTGAAGAAACCGCTTCCTCCAGAACCAAGTGAAAACCTGCCGGACGAACTTCGATCAAGCCTAAATCCTAATTCGTTTCAAGAGATGGGATTGAATCATCACGGACTTGGACCGAACTCCATGATGTCCCAGTTATTGGCAGGTAAGAATATTCACCATAACGCACGCCCGCCACTCATCAGCCAGAAACCGCTCGCACCTCCACGCTCTTCATCCAAAAACAACAATGCAAAGAAATTAATCGAAGAACAGCGCTCGCGACAAGGTGGCAGTGGATTACTTTTAGAACATTATAGGACTCCCTTCGTATACGGACGCTTACGACCGCATATTAGTTTCGAGAGTATAAATGAAGAAAGCGAACAAGCTAGTACGCCAAAAGACGAAACAGCAAAACTACCAGGGGATCATGATCACCGCAGAAGCCGGTCAGAGCCACACGAACGCATTTTACAAAACGAAGCACGCAGTTTTAAATTATCGGGTCGCAAATTAACAGAAACCGAAATCTCCTCACCGGTTTCAGAACAACCGGAAACGGATAAAGACTCTCGTCCTGTAACACCGGAGAAAGACGAGTCACATATACAAGTTGCGTTAGACGAACGCGGCATTAGGACTTTGACGTACGACAGTCGTGCGTCTTCTTTACTAAGTTTAACGTCAGTTGCTTCTTCAGTACGATCGACTGTATCCTCAAAACACGAACAGCAAAACTTACGGAGAGCTATAATGAACGTTCACGGCCAAGGCGCACACGATCTTTCTTATCAAGTAGGATCGATCGTGTACGAATGTCGACCTAAAAACAAACATGGTCTGTGTTATGGTATATTAGATGACTCCACGGAAGGCTGGTATCCTGCAGAATCAGTAGAACCTTTCCATATTGATCAACAATTGTAGTGAAAATAAAAGTCATCTCATATTGAGAAATGTTTTAGAACTTTTAGGGATAATCTTTTAGTATTAGAATTTATGAAAACTTGCCTCTCCTATATTTCACAGTTAACTTCATATATTGTGTGTTTTGGTCTGTTATTCTAGGACCACCTGGTGGTAGTAAAGCTCTAAAACTCCCACCCTCTTATAAGTTCAAGATGATATTTTTAGTGTTTGTTTTGTATTCAGCGGGCTGACTACAAGACTTCATTTTGTCATCTTGATTTCCTTACAGTATCGCAATATTTTAGACGATTTTTTGAAATCTCTTTTGGGTAAGTCTGATCGTAATTGAGGGTTTTTTGCAACGATGATTTGTTATCATTTCCCGGGAAACCTGGAAATGACAAAGTTGTTTCTTTTTTTAAAGGTTTTTATACTTTTGGTGTTGTCATATATATTCCCAAATTTTTTTTTTTTTGAAGATTTTTTTCTTGACTTTATTTTTATATATCTTTATATTAAAAAATTATATTAATCCTACGACATATTTTTCTTCCTTTTTTTGTGTAAATCTAAAACATAAATACTATTTTTATTCAATTTATTACTATGTATATATATTTTAGTGCTATCATTTTTTTTAAAACACATTAAGTGGTGATATCCTTATACGGTGTTTAGCGCATTGCTCCTTAAAGCAGCCCATTGATGCCATAATTTGCTCGAGAGGTTGTTACAATGGGAGAATTTGAAGAAATTTCTGCGAAATTGTGTCTAATTCGCGAAATTTTCTTCCCGCAAAATTAATCTTAAACAGGCAATTCGCGAAAATTAAGTGATTTCATTCAAATTTTAGTCAAAGCAAAAATAAAATCCTAAAAATGATCTAAATTCATTAAAGTATACAAAAGGATCTAAAAGTGACTAAATACATTCTGCAGTCAATAACAACTACTGTTTACTTCTGTTTTGTTGCAAAACGCATGATTAAAACAGTTGATTTTTGTTTAATTCCGCGAAACTCATAAAAAACACACGATTCATGAAAATTTCTTCCGTAAAACACGCAATTTCGGAGTGCTCAATAGGATTCGGTTACCATAGCGCTCAATTCAAAACGAGACAGTCGTTGGTCGGGACGTAATTTATGAAAAGGTCTATTCGCGAAAATTTCTGTCGCGGAAATTTCTATCCGTAGTGTTTTCTTCCCTTAAGGTAATGGGATTTTGGGAAATAGTTGATCCACCTTCTTCTAAACTATCCCCCATTTTTGCTATTTTGAGGAGAGTCGATCCCCCCTTATTAAGAAAGGACATTTTAGAAAATAGGCTTTGTAGAAAGACTGTCATCTTACAAGGCCTGAAAGTCGGATTTAAGGTTTTGAAACTGTTTTTAGCGAATTTTAAAGTACAAAGCTGTAAAACAGTCAAAAACTGTAATTGCATGTTTGAAATGAGTTGATGATAATCAACCCTTGAACGAACGAATGGACACAGGTATAGACCAATTACGCAAATCAGGCAAACCACCTTTCTCCAAATTATGCCTTTTAAGACCAACTTTTCATAAGCACAAGTGGGACTGGTGATTTTACGGGTGCAGGGTAGATAATTTTCTAATCGTTAAAAATACGCAAAATTTCTCATGCCTTTGGGCAAGCAAAATGTCGTTTGTCGCCAATAGTCTAGGCGCTCGAAAAATTAGGTGTTGTTATTTGACTCACCTGCTGCATAAGTCCATAATGGCGGATTTCAACAATTGGCCTCCTAGGAGATTCCCCTAGGCAAAGGTAGAACTTTTTTTACACCAAACATAATCACATAATCATTCGATCGGAAATTTTATACTGATCAATTTTGAGATATAAAGTTTGGTCTGAAGATTTTTCCATCTCAAGTTATGAACCACTTATGGACTTTTTCTGAACCTCTAAGGTCTAAACTTTAATAATCAGAAGTCGAAATGGCTATATGCGGATTTTTCAACGGGACCTAACTGTGCGCCTAGAGCACAAGGGAAGGGTCAACAGAAAAGCGAAAGGAGGGAGGTCGAGCATGTCAGTACGTTCGCTTTTTGAGGGGGGGGGGGTACTTTTTGAATGCTTCCAAAAGCCTTTCAGCAATCATTTAATGGTAGTCTAGTAATCACTAACCAAAAATCCAAAATAGACACATTCTTTTGGCCGCTTTATGCCGTAATCGGCCGCGAAAAGCTCCAGGACTACGGTGAAAGTTTTTAATTTTCAAGGATGGTTTTTTCAGTACTGAAATTAATTCTGGAATTTCCAGGACTCTTCAGGAATAGTGGCTTACCTGGATTACTACCACGTTATCTCAAACGAGATACAAGAGGGCATTGTAGCACGTTTTTTAATTTTTTGAAGGATTCGTGAAAAGTGAAGTGAAAAATAAAATCGACATAGTGATTTGTGGAATAAGGAAACTCTAAATGAGGCAAAATCCAGCTTTTTGGACCAAAAAGATATCTTTTTCCAGGATTCCTAAGCTGCAAAAGATACATTTACCAGCCCCGGTACTGTTATACTGTTTTCCAGCTTAAGTAACCAATGAAAGACTTATTGTGAGTTTTCCATTTGTTTGGAGTTAGATCCGACAAGAAAGTTTTTGAAAAGTGTCTAAGGAGGCCCGTCCATGGTTGGGACCGACGGGAAGAGAAAATTTTGAAAATCATAACCTACACTGGCTAAAATAGACTCTAATCTAAGACCTGTTTAAAAAGCAAAGGCTATCACCTAAAAAACCGTAGTTTAATAGAAACATTTAAATTCCAGTTGGATCAGGAAGGGGCTTGAAGCAAACTGAAATGTTTTAAATTTGTACTACCACATGGCCGTAAGGATTTTATAGAAAGACTGGATAAATATTAAGGTTAAAATATGAAAGGGTTGCGTAATATAGCATTTAAGGAGGTCCCACCATGGTTGGGACCGACGGGTCAAGAAAACTTTTGTAAATTAAGACCCCTAGATTGGCTAAAAAGGCCTTGAATTAGAAAACTAGCAAGTCTCTATACAACAAGGTTATTTAGATTTCACGATTACGCGAAACAGTAAATTTCACACCATCACGCCTAGATATTCTCAATTTCACGATCACGCCAGAACTCGATTTCAAGCCATCACGCCAATTTTTTTTCATTTTCACGCCATCACGCCAACCGCTGGGGGGGCCTCCTAAATCTTATTTCATTGCATAAATTCAAACAACTTCATTGCATAAATTCAAACAACTTCAAAAGGAACGTTTTCTTACATGAAAAATACGGGATACGATTTGAGTATTCATAGAAATGAAAAATAAGTGTTAACATCTGATCAAAAGAAAGCATAAACTATGACACACGAAAGTTAAAAATCTCTAAACGTTCTGAAAATTTTTACATGTTCAAACCGACGGCAGCCATTTGCATGAGCTGTATTTGTCCTTCATCAAGTGTCGTTTGTAAAAGTTGTTGTGCTTCGGCCGAATTCGGATCCACTTCGACCGCTTCGGCCGTTTCCTGTTCGCGCTCCACATCACTTTCGGTTGCAGTAATAATATCGGCGCTGTGTATGGACAATTCTTCGCCTGTCAAATCATCTTTGGTGCGCTTGATTTGAATGGTATTGACAGCTTCCATGCTGTTTTCGCGTTTCAATTTCTTGATGGTTTTAATCGTTTCGCCACCCTTCAATCCACGTTGTGGTTGATATTTACGCAAGTCATCCTCAATGTTGATTCCCAGACTCATTTTGACGGCTAAAACGTGAGCGCATAATCCGTTTCTCATATCTTCACACGAACACGATATTTTTGGAAATAGTTTAACTTCGTAGTATGTCACAGGGTTGGCTTTAATAGTGAATGTCTGTTGTTTACTGTTCATTGTGATTGCACCTGCTTTGACGAGTTGCGTTGCGGTTTGTTGTAAGTTGGCTTTCAGTTCCGAGTTTGTGCTATCCTCCTTCAAAATACCTTCAGCTATCAAAGCCCGTTTGTTTTGGATGTAGAACAAAATCTGATCGGGTGGACAAGGTGTGGTAGGTTGTGTAAACTCTGATACGGACCTTTGCAATGGTTGGAATTCTGTACGAACAGTGTAAGGACCAACTCCGCAATAACTCTTCCAAATTTCACTGTGCAACCATCGCTGTAACAAACACAACGATAAAACAGTTGAATGAACAGGTGTATTGCCAGAAATCTTCAATTGGCGAATGACGACTTCCATTCCTTCGTTGCTTTTATCAGTGACACCTGTGTATGGGTTGTAAACATTCCATTTTTCCAATGCCCATCTACCCAATCGGTCATTGACGACTTCATGGATTTCCTTCATATAGTATTCTTCGAAAAAGCCATGCCAACGAGTTTTGCATTCCGCTAGAGCCTCTTCATAAATCTCTTTGGATTTTCTTGAAAATAGTTGACGCAAGTCTTCGATGTAAACGGTCACTTCCTGTTGACTGGCACCGTTAGCATATAACCAAGCTTTAGTATTGGCGATAACATCCTTCCACGAGAACAACGTGTGCATGTTTGGGAAAACAGTACTGACTGCTGAAAACTTGTTTGGGTCGAGATTAAGGACCACTGGGTTTGAACTGGCTGCAAGGCTAGGGACCATTTGGGAGAGGATTCGACACATTTCTTGGTGAGCGAGACCACAAGTTTTCTCGTGGATAACGAAGTGCGACGGTATGGTTGGACGCTCCAGAAATGCTGGATGGGTGTAAAGAAACGTTGAAACAATATAATCACCCAATTCGTAAGAGTTACTATAAGAAAATAAAGGGCGCGGCTCTTGGTTCAATTTTAAAATATTCTCTAAGTCATCTGATATTTCTTTCATACCAAAAACGATGATAAGATCCGGGTAATGAGAGATGAGTCTAACATAAGTGCCAAGTCCGTAAGACAAACGATGAAGTTCTTGAAAGTCATCTTTAGAGAGGATGCATTTCTTAATGTTCTTTGGTTTGACAGCTCTGTGGACTGTCAATTTTTTATCAGTCCCATCAAATTTCGAATATTGGTGTTCATTGGAGACATTACCACCAGCACCATTTTCAAAACCTTTCAAATCTTTCCCTTTAGTATCTCTAGTGGCAGCGATTGAGTGATCACCAAAATAATGGACCACTACAGGAACACGTTCTCGATCATCGTTTATCAACTGATAAACATTCTTGTGGAATTTCGATACCTTTCCATTGCTCATGTAAGCAGCGTAATATCGCTTCTGGACCAAAGGACTTTTGCCAGGAACGAGTTTCGGCCCATAATGACACCATCTGTAACCATCATTTTTCCAGGCATCTGAAAATAAAAATTAATGGAAAGAGTCATAATTTGAGCAGTCAAATCAAACTCGCTAATTTTAGTGTGAATTTTGAATAATATTTTTGTAATCTATCCAAAATCATTTTACTTAAATAGTGGTCAGACATCAAATAAATCCATTCGAACATTTTTTTTTCATCTTTATTTCACGTTGGTATATGTTGGTATACTAAAAATAGTGCACTAATTAAAACCAACATTTTCTAGTATTTACTAGATAGTAAAAAACATTAAAAGATAGATCACAGTTTGCAAGTCAAGAGAGTGTGAGCCATTTTACTACAAAATATCCAAATAAGAGGGCAATATTTGAAAGTAGATAAAATAAAACTATTAAATAATAAATCTGCTTGATTCTGGTTCAAATATGATCTAATCCTGAGAATAGTTTTAGTTTTTTGAGAGACCTTGTTACATAGGTCCTGGATATAGAGGATAAAATGTTACTATCAATAGTTACTCACACTCTGAAGATCTGAGTGAAAAAGCTATATTTGCATTTTTGTACCTGGAAAAATCATCTGAAATCTCTCCAGATTCGCTACAAGGGAGTTATGTTTGAACCATGCTAAAATGATTTGAATATCTAAGTATAAAGCTTTGATACCTTCTTCTAAAAAAGATGCACATTTTGTGAAGAGTATTATCATCGGCGAAGTTACAGAGATCTTCTTCGTTTACAAAGTAAAACAAATTATTGATAAAAACATTGAAAAGAATCAAAGCTAAAATATATCCCTGTGGCACTCCGAATAGCAAAGGTAGCCAACTGCTGTAAGATGATCCTACCCTGACCCTGTATTTCCTTTTTTGAAAGATGGCTGAACATGAATGCTAGGCTTCCACGAAGCTTTGCGATCAGAAAATCGTGTGGCAAACAGTCAAAGGCTTTAGACAAATCCATCAGAATGGCTCCATTTTTTTTGGAAGTAGATAAAGACCCAGAGACTCCTGCCATTTTCGTAAAATATTTAGTAGGTAGAGCAATCTGTGTGCTATACTGTTTACGAAAACTACAGATTCCTATAGAAAAGAAGGATTCAAGAAAAGGTGTTTAACTGATTCGAGATGAGTTATTCAAAGATTTTAGCCAGAGAGGAAGGCAGACTGACGGGTCTGTAATTATCCTTATGATACTTGCTATTTTTTTATGGACTGGAATTATATCAGGCAGCTTCAAGCTATCAGGAAAGTTTTGATTTTAGACTATGGTTGAAACACGATGTCAAAGTAAGAGCACAAACAAATTTGGCTTACTTTATGATCGTAGTAGTAGTATATGGGAATTAGGGTTTGACCTTGAAAAAAATAGTATGTGGCTGAAATTTGGCACAGAGGTCCCTTAGGGTC
>JAUJPO010109771.1:0-22226 GCA_032270745.1 Tiaropsis multicirrata | reverse complement strand
GTTAAGTCTCGGTGAATTGGTCATTTGTACAATGGGGATAGTAGTATGGATAATATATGATCCCACAATTGCATATCGATTTGGGTATAATATTCGAATATTTTTCGGGTGCACTATATCTGTACTATCGTTTATGATTCTCAACATCAGATATCCTTTATATGGGAAATACAGTCGAACAATAGTTTGATGTTTTTGGCAATCTGGGTTACCAAAACGTCAAGAAATATTTTAAACACCCATTATTATATACCCTATGATGTGACCTTTCTGACAGTTGCAATCTGGACGTATGGTCATATCTTGATAATGATTCAAAAGAAAAACAAAGCGGCTAATGTTCAACTATCAAACGTCATTGGTGACAATGCCAGGAAAATAACACGCCGAAAATCGCTAATCCAGCAAAATAAACAATTTCTATCAACATTTCTTCTTGTCATCACATTCACATTGTTCACTGTGGTACCTGACCTGGTCTACTTTTACTATGAGTTAACAGATTGGGAAGGCTGGCAGTCCTGGTTAAAAACCATGTTGACAGTAGCATACTCGTTGAGTTACATTTTTGACTTTTTGATCTACAATTTCTCATCCAAACCCATTAGAAAGAAATTGAAGAACATTTTTCGATGTCGAACTGGGTCGCCCTGACAATGAGGGAGAAAAAGAACAGGCCTTCCCTCATTCCTGAAGTATGAAGATCACAGCGCATATATATCAAGTTTCAGCAAACCAAAATAGCACTTCTCCGCAAATACTTTTTACGGGAAATTTACCTCAAAACAGACAATAACTTATTTTTGAAATTATATGTTATGCAAAGCAACAGTGTTATATCAATGAAATATCAAGATTGTTCCGAATAAAAACGCGAATTTTACCGTTAATACAATGGTACAATGGAATTATGATAATGTGTAATATGGATGTAATAGTTTATATGTTCGTTATAATCATTCGATGATCAAATCAGTGGTTAGTGATAGTGATGTTTTGGTAGTGAGTTATTATATCCTAGAAGGTGAAAAATGATTCGTTTATGTTATTGTGCTATGTGTAATATGTGTATTATGTATGTAATATGCTATGAGCTATGGTAGTATGTAGTATAGAAAACAAAACAGTCGATCAATATTTTTGGCGAGCTGGAACTAAATTCTTATATAGAGAGCGGGTCATGGATGAAAAGACAATAACCAAATATGTAGACATCTATGCTGTTTGAATTGCAAGTAAAACATTGAGGGCAGAGCTACAAGAGCCCTTTGTTCTTTGTATGTTGTAAACTGTCAAGACAGAAAGTACAATAACAACAAAAATGGACGATAGAGGATTTACGTCCGAACAAAAAAGCGAGGTTGGAATTTCAAGCAAAAGAAGGAGAAAGAGGTGGGGGTTATGCAACAAGTAATGAGGAAGAAATTAATTATACAGCAAAACGAAAATAGCAGAATGTAATATTGAAAAACTTTGTCAAAAACTGTTGGAAAAAATATGCTCTCTCTCGCAATTACAGAGCAGTAATCGCCCGCTACGTCACTTTTTAACAAAAACTGCAATGACTTTACATTATATGTAGTCACAAACCTAAAAAGCTTTAAATTACACAAAGTTCCCTTGGAAATGCACATTTGGGACAAAGCTCGGGTAATAATCTATATATTAACTGTTTAGTCGTGCATTACTTCGAATAATGACCTCTGTCACGTAATACCCTTGCAAGGTCGGGCATTACTTTGGTATCGATCATTATTCTCCCGTAATGCCCTCCCAAACAGTTATTATAAGGTTTGTATCATAAACCAAGGGTTCGCGGCGGTCCAGTTCAACTCATATGGATTCCAACTCCCTTTCTCTACTCTTGGAATACTAATTGTTTTAAATTTGGAAAGGATGCAAAAAATGAGGGTGTTGATGTCTGTTACCTTTCGTGACATTTCGATCAAAGAACAGATGCGACAATCTATTCACTGGATATAACCAAAGAACGAAATGGAAAGTACTTAAAATATAACGAAAGTCTTGAGGTTGAAACTACTCAACAAAAAGGGCCCCCAATATCGTTAAAAAAAGAGTAAGAAATAATGCGGACACCATTAAACCACATCATTTGGAAGCGAATACACTGAATTAATAAACATCATTAAAATCACCAGACTTCCTTCTTATAGTGTTGCCAGAGCCGGATACAGAAGGTTCTCAAAATCTTTGACGGAGAGTGTTGTTTTTGCTCATATTCCTTATTTGGAAGTCAACACTTTCCGTCAAAAATTTTGAGTACACCTTCTGTATCCGCCTTTGAGTGTTGCCAGGAGATAAAACAATCAAAAGAAGAAAAAACAGGCCGTTGGTTGTGTTGCGTATTTTAGTGAGTGAGATAAGGCTCAAGTACCGAACAACCGACCTAAAGTGAAACATCGTCTGTGTAAAGGTGCACCGTTCTAGAAAAACTTTACGGTGGCTTCTACCCACCATTTAAAAGTGTGTCACTTTTTTTTCCGAAAAATAAGTTAAAATTTTTTTTGTCAAGATAAGCAGGTCCTCACTGAGAAATTCCCGAGATAATACGCTTTATCGCGACAAATTCCAACTTAGCGAGTGGTTTCGTAACAATTTCCAACTAAGCAAATGTTATCGCGACAATTTCCGACTTAGCAAATGTTATCGCGACATTTTCCAACTAAGCAAATGTTATCGCGACAATTTCCGACTTAGCAAATGTTATCGCGACAATTTCCAACTTAGCAATTGTTATCGTGACAATTTCCGACTTAGCAAATGTTATCGCGACAACTTCCAACTTAGCTCTTGTTGAAATAAAACGTAGTTAGGACCTGCTTATCTTGACAAAAAAGTTGTTTTTCTTCGAGAAAAAAAGTGACACACTTTCAAATGGCGGGTAGAAGCCACCGTACATTTTAGCCTAAATCAGCCAATTATTAACAATTTCCAAGGAACTAAACGGGTTAAATTTTCAATGCGGTTTTGCTTCATGCATTTTAGAAAATTATGCTTCCAAAAAGTTAAATAAATAAATCCGATTTCGTATATGTAGGTTTGTTGAAATTCAAGATTTCCTGACGATAGAGAGGTTTATGAAATGTTCTTTTGGCTTAGTAAGTTTAGTATTAATGTTGTCTTTAAGACCAAAACATTTTTGATGCTAAAATATATTTATCTGGTAAAAATAACAAGGGGTTATTGTACAAATGACGAAGCAAAAATCAGTAAAAAATTACTCTTAGGCGAGTCCAAGTTAATTTGTTGTTTTACGGGCGAAGCAGTTTCAAAATGTGGGTCGCAAAAAAATAAAAATTTCAAAATATTTTTTTTAAGAATTTGTTTTACACTAAATTTGTTCTTTGAGGGAAATTTGTTTAACCTTTAGCAACCGCTGTATTGTTTTAAAATTCTCATTTTTTTCACTCTTTTTTTCATGAATTTTAAAATTCAAAGGTAAACTTTGTGGTCACAGTGATAAGATTCAGGCAATTCTCATGACTCTTATTATACAGTATAGAATAAAAAAAACATTAAAAAATTTAAATGATATTTTCTTATTTTTTTTCGAGAAATAAAGAAAACCATTAAATCAATTTTTTAGTGACTTTCACTTTCCATTTTATTTTTATTTCACTTTTTCAAAAATAAAGGTACATTCTTACATCCAATTGCAACAATAAAAATCCAATCTGCTGATCTGATAGTAAAAATAATCGTAAGTACATAAGGGATTTACTGCAAAGTGTGGCATTTTTTATAACTTTTGATATGGCAGAGGTTTGACCACCAAAACTTCACAGTGCATCTTTATACATGAATAAAACCTTTCCCCGTCATTTTCAGCATGAAAAATAAAACCAGGGACACTTGTGTCGTCAAAAAGTCAATTTTGCAGACTAAAAACGCTTAAAACTTCTATCAGAACTTTGAACCTTTATAAAATACAGACAAAATATTTTATGCATGTGACAATTAGCGGAAAAGTTATTGCAAACAATGGTATGTATGTTCAAATTGCTCGGAAACTGCAACTTTCTACTCTCGAGCAAAATAAACAGTTGGGAAAGGATTTCTAAAGGACAAAGATTCCAATCAAAACATAAAGTTAAAGGAAAGTGAATTTATCAGACCCCAAGGGACATTTTAAATTTAACCTGCATTCTACTATAGTGAAAATATTTAATATTATTGTGAAACTTGAAACGACGGTGAGAGCACACACAATGTCAATATTGAAGAATCAATCACTTGGCCTGAAAGCAATTATGATATGATGTGACAAAATTTTGGATCGGGTTGCGCTGAGAAATTAATTACACAAAATGTTAAAAGAGCAAAACAAGGTTGATTAATAATATAGCGGTCTAGCCAGGTCAGCCTGAAGCTTGCTGACGTTTCGTTAGAGCAAGAGGTCTTGGGTTCAATTCCCACTCAATTCGGTACATTTGAGAAAACTGGGAAGTAAGTACATTAATGCAGGATCTGTCGGTTAATCTTTTGAGTCTTCTCTTGGACACAACAACACTGTAGTTTTGCTTCAAGTGGCAATGACAATGGACTGTAGGTCAAACGGCTATTAACGATATTTTCATAGTTTGCAGAAAGTTACCGAGCGAAAACACTTTATAAATGTCCCCTTAACCTCTCCCAATGCACTTGAAAGTTGTCTCTTGGCTATTGGCATCTACTTTAACACTAGCTGACCTTATTTCCATCAACCTTGAAGGAAGGAGAAAATTTCTAAAAGTTCCCGCAGAACTTTCGTCCACGAATAAACCTTTAAAAAAGAAACTGTAAATGCTATAGACGTCAGCATTTTACAGAAAATCTGTGTACTACGAAGTAGGAGAAGGGAAAATAGTAATACATACAAAATGCATCTAAAAATACTTCAGACCGGAAACAAACCCACAAAATAGGGCATTAAAAACATCCTAACAACCACAGAAAATAAAAATAAGATGGAATTAAGAATAAAAACAAACACACGGCGCGAGTCAGCCAATCTCCATTATCATCAATCTAATTATATTATTTTCAGTCATGACGTGGTAAAAATACAGTAGGAATTTTTGCAAAAAAGCCATAGGGATAAATAAATAATTAAGGTTGGAGAAAAACAAATTCCTAAAAATCGGTCTGACCTGTTTTGTCTTTATTCTATAGCTGGAAGCTGTGCTACATTCCTTCTTCCAACAGCCACAGAACGTTGTTGTTTAACGTTTGAACAACGTTATTCCAACGTCAGAAGGTTATTTCATGCTTTGCCAAATAAGAAAACGTTTGCTTAGTTAATTCTTTTCTTTACCACCCCCATCTAAAATCTTTCATATTGGAATGACGTGTTCTCCACCTGACAGCATCCGATAGAAGACTTCAAGTTTGATTTGAAAATGCATTTTCTTCAAAGTTGATGGATTTTGCTTTTGCATAAAGCACAAAAATGACGGTTTCAGGTTTCATTGCCAATTTTGAAAAATCCTAACAATTTTCCTTACATAAAGTGTGTGACACATTTTTGACTAAAATGTTTGAAAGAGTTCAGACAATAAATTCCCCAGGAAACAAAAAATATGATTTTCCCTGATAAGTTTTTCCAAAAAATGATCGACCACATTCTCTCCGAGATCAATTTTTTACATAATTTGAAAATAATGGAAACTTGACTCAAAGTACTTAAAGAAAATTGAGTACCAGAAAATAGTGCCTGAGTGGGATCCAAGCGCAAAAGAATTGGCCAATTTAGGGGCAATTTCCATAACCCAAACTTTTGAATACAAGTAATACGAACGAAGAACACAAAAAACAACAATCATTTTATACTTTGGTAGTCAATATTTTTGTTATAATATTTTGTTCAATACTTTTTCGTTAATTTGTCATTTACAGAAGTCTAAATTTTATGTTATGTACAAAATACTACGCTTACTAGAAACCAGTTAGTTGACGAAGGAGAAAAAAAAAATATTTTCATCATATAAATTAAACATAATTTGCGTTTCAATAATTATAAATTACCTATAAAGATCTTATATAAAAATTCTGTTAAAATAATCAAAAAAGAAAAGAAAAAACAACACCGTAGTCGAGCTCGCATGAAAAAGCGTGACTTTCTCAGCAGACACAAGACGCTTTCTCAACGTTATTAAAACAGTATAAAAAAGTTGAAAAAACGTCGTTTATCTGCTGTGATGTTGATTGTACATTTACAGCTTATCCCTCATAATCCATGTGCGAGATACCAAAACAAAAGTCTTATCTTAAGCCCCAATTATTTTTGTGCGTGTGTGTGTGGGCTTTCGTGTTTTCGTGTCTCGGCAATACGGCATCACGGCATCACAATTTCAACATCACATGAACCACATTCTTACATTACGGAATCTCTTCCACATAAATCTCTTCCGTTTCAATAACACAGGAGGAGGATTATCTCGAATAACTGCTCATGCGGATTTTCAATACTCGTTGCACGAATTTGGTGTAAGCTTTTTGGACTTTAGCAATTTTCTGATATGTTTTTTCGACTCTCATTGATGAATTCTTTTGAGCTGATCTACATTTGCTTTGGCACGTGTGGAAGTTTTTGACGCATTTATCCCAATAGACTTTCATAGCATTCTGCTCTGGTATATTTTGCGCACTACACGCATCAAAAAGAGTTGAACAATAGTAATCATCACAAGGCATCGGCGAATCGTTGGTCGGTCTGCCGTAACTCAACGCGATCAAAACGCAACAGAAAAATAACACCCTCGTAACAGCCATCGTATCTCGTCGTAAAAAAATTTCAATTCGTTTAAGTAGTATCTGTAAAGAAAGAAAAATGCACAGTTCAAGATAAAAAAATATTTTAGTTGTAGAGCCTGTACGGCGACCTTAAGGTAATGAGTATAATTCAAAAAAATGCAAGAAAGTAAACAACTGGAAAGACACAGAAAAATTTATTACATTCAGAACGCAAACCACATGAGAAAACCCATTAAAAAAGAATACGTCAACTCGAGTCAAATGTCATTCTGAACGACATGTCAGTCTAAGAGAGTAATCAAGTTCAAAACGCAATCATCAAGAAAAGTAAACACGCCAAAAAACCGCGGACAGAGGCTGGCGTGGTAACATGAAACGAACAAAGGCTACTTACATTGTGTTATGTTCCTTTTGTTCGGTGTTCTCGAGAGTTCGAGAGAGGAGTAACTAACTTTTCTAAGGAGATGTGTTCAGTCGGAGCTCCACTCGAATACTGATCGCCTGTCAATTACTCATGTCTCTTTTATACGGCGCGGGCGCAATTAAATTTATTATCACGGAAGGCTTTTAATGATGGTATGGTTGAGAAGAGTGTCATCTTTTATGATGTTGTGATTGCTTCTCTTGTATTATGTTATAGATTCAAAAGAGAAGACAATAAGGGTTGGTTATAGCAGTGAACACTTTCTGAAAGTTGGATTAATTCTTTTTTTTTAAATTGCGTTACGCATCAATGCACTAGCCGGTGGATTATGGAAGTTGGACGAACTGGATTTTCTGGAATTGGCCGTGTTAAATGATAACAAAAACAAATTAAAAGCGCGGAAAATTAATAACATATACTGTAATAAGGACTATACCTTTATAACTTCAGACTACGGTTTCTGGGGTTTGTGGCAATGGTAATTCATACAATAAAAAAAATAGTTTTCGTCCCAGCTTGTAGTGCTCGATCAGCTTCACACAATACGCACAATACGCATGCGTGCAAATGTGAATATTGTTGATTCAGCAAAGCCTGGTATGGTCAGCAAAACAGTTACCCTTTTAACAGGACATGTAAGGAAAACGAACCTCGTGCGACTACCTCTTTAACCTTTACGCTACTAGGACGTCTAAGCATAATTTCAAAAAGTCTCACTTTTTTCATGCGCGATTTCAAAAAGCTGCAAATGAGCGACCGCGAGCTTTTTTAAATAACCGGTGCCAAAAATATACTTATCAACGGTAGCGAAAGTGTTAAAAATATAATAAAGTGTGATTTACACCAGATGTTTAGCGCGTCCCGCTACTAGATCCGATTGTAGAGTGCAACGTGGAAAAAGGTCATTTTCTAAAACCGTCCATGAGGCTGAAACGTGACGCGATAAAGGACGTACATTATACATATTTTGAAGTATCTTGCAACTTTAGAAATCCTTATACAGATGTGAAAATATTGACTTTGACCTCATTGTGATAAAATATCTGCACTCTAAGGCCTGGAAGTGATAAAGTGGGAAAGCTTGTGAAGCTCTCGACAAAATGAGGTGTTTTTTCAGACTAGCTGAGATGCGCACACTCTCTTAGAATAGAAACTAGCTCAGTTTTCAAAGAAATTTTTAGTTTCAAATATTTTAACAAGGTGATATATCTCACGTATTGCGACAAATTATTGTCCATTTCTTTCTAACTCATTCCACAATTGATAACCCCCTGAATTCTTGGTTTACTAAACGTAATTTTGGGAATATTTTGAACAAATCTAGGAGGTTTATAGTCTGGACCCATACTAACTTTTTTCCCATTTTACAAAGCTCACATGAGAAAAATTCCCACCGAAAATGACAGTTGAGAAATTAAACCAATCAAATTGCACGGATTTCAACTCGCGCATAAAAACAATAGGCGATTTCAGCCAATCAGAGCATTGCTTCAAGATCTTGCAGGAAAAATGAAGCCTATGAGACCTGTCTACTTCCATATCAGTTTAAGATTTGAAATAGACGGGCTCCCATCTAGGGAGTTTATGTTAGTCTTCATTCCTTTCTATCTGATTACAGCAAAACCTTGACTGTACTCCTGGCTGCTCTAAACTGGAAGGAGGGCAATGTCACTAAATCCAGACCTAAAAAGTTAGAGTATCTGCCAACTTAAAAAAAAACAACGACAACCTATTAAAAACTAATCGATGAAATTCTAAGAATCAAGAGACTTGATTTTGGTGTGTGTAGTAAATAGACCAAAAACACCGCTTTTTACACTCCAACGGGACAATTAATATTTCTTTAAAAGTTGAAAGTTGAAGATTTTTCTATTGAGTGTCTCTCTAAATTTCCCTAAAAGGGCAGTTTTCAACCCTAAAAATGCCTCTCCGTTACTTTAAATTTATTTGTTTTAATTTTGTACCCCCTCACCTATTTTCAATCTCAAGCCGGGGCCCATTGTCTTAGTAATGGCAACCATACCGTAAACTTTTAGGGGAAAGAAAACGAATGAGAAAAGTGCAAAAAGTTGAATCACAAGGGCAGAGGCGGATACAGAAGGTACCAAAGTTCTTGACGGAGAGTGTTGACTTCCAAATAAGGAATAGGAGCAAAAGTTACACTCTCCGTCAAAATCTTTGAGAACCTTCTGTATCCGCCACTGAAGGGAGAAGAGATGGAGGCATTGATAGTGAGAAAATATGCATAATCTATGGAAAGAATCTTTCACGAAAGGCTGTGGTCAGAACAGAATGGCTTTACACACGAAATATACCCAAAGCCGCGCTCCCCATGCAAATAAGATAAAAAGTACTTTAAACAAAAACTCTATTATTGAGGTCGGATTGTTATTTTGACTACCATAGCTCAAGAGATGTTGTTTCCATTTTTATTTTGCAAAGATGTGCATAGAATTTAATTGGTATATATTCAATATGTTAGTAGTATATTCTCTGACGTCAATCGGTAATAATGTGAATTTCGATGAAAAATGGTGTTGATATTTTTATGGTCTGCTAATGATGAACATTCATGCCAAAGATCCAGCGGAAAATAGCTTTTGCGGGCAGGTTAAACTGAAACAGGATAAATCTTAAAAATAATCTCTTAGATCTGCCAAAATGCACGAAAAAAAGAAGTTATTCGCGAATAGGTAGGTTGAATTGACTAAATCTTTGTTAGCATGACACAATTGGAATAAGATTTTTACCATATAGTCAGTCTAGTTGTTTCTTTCAAAAATGCTTTTAAAATGAACTGCAAAAAAAACAACAACAAGAATATTTTGGAATGAAATCGAAAGTCATTTACAGCCTTAATGATAATGAAATTTGGTAATCACTGTCATCTTCTCTTGTTTTTTTGTTTTAATTGGATGCCATAGACATACAGAGAGAAAGAGAGAGGGCGCGAGAAGAATAGAATTGTAAAGAACACAAGCGCGTCGTTAGTGACCGGTATGTCAGTATAGCACCGTCATGACGTCAACATTTTTCAAAATATTTCACATTAATTACTGAACTGACAACCTTTTCTATTCAATTTTTTTTGCTGAAATGCGATCAACACCAAATCACAACTAGATACAATATATCTGGATCCCAAAAACCACACACATGTTCTTTGAAGAAATAACAAATTCAGAGACCGCACTAAACATAGGGTTGAAAGCTCACCCAAAAAAAGCTTTTTTTTTCAATGTTAAAATCCTGTACTGTAGAAGACGTGTGTCAAAGACAAAGACAAAGGCGCTGGAAAGAATCTGACAACACATTAACAACCAGATGTTAACCAGAAAAGTCTGTTCTTAAAAGAAAAGTATGCTTATAAAAAAGAAGGGAATATGTCTAAAACAGGTTAGCGATTGATCACAAATAGTAACACTATGCGCGTATACCACTCTAAAAATAAACCTCCCATAATTAAGGAAATGATCATAATAATGTGCGGTCAATCAGAAACGTTTGATGAATTTATTTTTTATTTTTTTTATTTTTTTGCGATCGTTTAAGTTGAGGAATTTCTTTATCCTACACGTCTCGTAAAATATAAAAGGGCGGAGAGGGGCGTTACCCCGGGTTATTTAAAAGTAAGCTATCCAGATGGAATCGACTAATGTATGAATCAAAAATCATTATTCCAGAAAATCACGTATTTTTCAAATTAACTGTGAAATGATTTTATGCCTCGATATTTCGTAACCTGATATTCAGATGGTGAATTTTCTACGAGTTCGCTAAAGCTCTAAAGACACGATGTTTTTTGCGCATGACCGTGCTCTTTTCACAAATTTGGGGGTCTGGACACGAATTTTCAAATGAAACACCATAATCTCAGAAAAAACATTGTTTTGGGCAGAATGGACCCAATTCAAAAAGTTGTATCACTAGACACACGGCCAAATTCGTCAGATGTCTCTTGGTCTACACCTTGACATTACGCTGGAAATAACTTTTTTCCACGACAAAAATAATAGTTATTATATTCAACGCATTAATTTCTAGACGCATGGATATTTTTCTTGACGCAAAGAATACATGAACGATATTACTTGAATTTTCAGACTTTCAGTATTTTAACCACTAAAGTTTCGATGTTCAAAACCAACAACAAACACAATAAAGTTCAAAGATGATGAAACGAACCATCGCATGGTGGGTTTTGGAAACTCCGGTAGATATCTAAGTTCGAGGCAAAAAATATTCAATACTATCATATCTATCTATCTATAGAGGGTGGCCAACAAACTTAGCAGAGTGGGGTTAAAATATTTTTAATTGAAAAATATTATCAGATCGTTGACAGTATCGGATCAACATGGCCGTCGAAAATGTAAATAAGAAAGTGGTTTTTTGGTCTCTCGAAAAGACAAGGTTATATAACTTCAAATAACTTTTATTTAAATTAAACATTTTTCATGTCAAATTTCTCATGTTACAGAAAATCAAAGATAAATCAGGATAGGGCGGGAGATAGTGGGTCTGAAAAGGACTATCTGGCTTACCTTACCTTGCTATTTAATCTAAACTACACGTGTTTAAAACTTGACTGTCATCAACTTGGGTGATAAAGTCTGGAGATTACAAATATTTAAACAAATCTATACACAGTGTAATGAACAGGCTTTTTCTGAAACTTTTTTTCTGGAGCGTTTTTGTTTTCACTAGCTATTTTTATGCGTGCATCATTTTCTCCCGGGGGGTTCTTTTTGGATTTTAGACGCAGTTTTTCCACTGGAGCGACGTTGGCTTGCCAGTTAGTAACGAATAAACTTGGAAATTTGGTATTTTTAAGTATTTAATGCTCTAGATGCTATTTAACCCCATTTAAAGATCTAATATCTATTCATTGGAAGCTTTTATACACATATTGTAGAGATTTTGAGGACTAATTTTCAAGAATACATGTGAAGTTAACTGAATACTGTTAAGACTTTCACATATCGCCGCACACGTGTTCTTAAATCCTGTATATGTACAGGAAAATAATACTATCAAGCCCAAACATGAAAGTTCTTCATATTCAATATTTTCTCATCTGAAGCCTGCTCACTACGTCGTGATCACCTAACCGCGAAAGGAAAAAAGAGAATGCATGCAGGAAATCCTATGACCGAATTTAAAGCGAAGCGAGATGATTACGAGCATTATGTCACATATCAGGATTTTGATTTAATGCCTGTCCTAGATTTAGACAAGTAAGTGATTGATATGTTTCCGTCCATGTCTGAGAGATATAGTTAAACATCTTTTGTGAGTTATATAGGGAAAAGAAGAACTGAATTTTATTATGCTCATAGAGAATTTGTTGACGATTTCGTAGGATTTCCAAATAGACAACAATATTCGGGACGAAAGGTTATAGACTTTTATTATGCTGACTTTCTGTCATAGTGAATTGTTTAAGATTTCGAAGGATTTTAAATAGGCGACAATTCCAAACGAAAATTTATAGACTTTCAAAAATTTGCAATAAATCACTCAAAACACAGCATGGATTATAATTTCCTAAACTTCACCAAATGCTCTTGAAAGACGCTCGATGACATATGGTAGCGTTGAGATGATTAAGAATTCTTTTCACTAATGAAATTTAATTTCGCGATCATATTAATGGTATCATATTGAAACATCTGGCAATACCGATACCAAAAATGATATCTTCTTGTAATTTTCAGGATAAGATTAAGAATAGGTTTATTATCAAGGATGCAAATCTTTACACTCTTTCGACTTCAAGCCTCAGATTTGGTGGTAAATTTTACCAAAAACTATGAAGAACTCACAATTTGAGCATTGGAGTTTTCCTAATGAAAGCTTAGACAAAGGGAAGTATAGACATATATTTAATGGTGGGACGTGGTGGGAAATTTGAAAAAATATAGATGAAAGTTGAGAACTTGTCCGAAATTTACTGGTTCTTAGAAACAAAAAGGGAATGTAATTCGCTAACAAAAATAAAAGAAGGCTATATGGACGTTTTTTGGACCACCCGGTGATGTACAAAATAAAGGGCATAAAATAAACAGTTCTCAAAATCTTGTATTATAAAGTAAAGAGCCACAAAGACAAGGGGGAAGAAGACGGCATCGAAGACTAGACTAAGAGAGATCCGAGAAGTCAGTGTGAAAGGCGACAGTGCTAAGAATAGCCATTCCTTCGTTTATGTTTCAATATCGAAATAGAAACAATGCGAGATACTTTTGACCACACAAAAAAAAAACGAAGACGTGGCAGTTTCCCTTCAAATAAAGATTGATAATTGAGAAATAAATCAAAACTAGTCATTCATTTGTGGCCGGTTAGCTCAGTCGGTAGAGCGTTCGCCTCACTAACGAAAGGTTGTAGGTTCGATCCCGGCTTTCATCCACTCAACGAATGAGTAGCACAAAACAGGTAAACTGAATTGTGCGGTAAGTCACTGGGAGCTGACGGCAGGTGTGGCGCTCCGCTTCTAAATCCACCCAGAAGTTTAGCGCTAGCGAAAGAGGGATAGACTCCTCCGCTGTACGGCCGTCACAGACACTAGACTTCCCCGATTAACTTACTATAACCTACTAGTCATTCATCGGAAATGAAGAGCAACTTTATGATGCAGTGATTATGATAAACTTTCTTCTAAACAAAATAACAAAACAAATCTAGCCTCATTATAGGTGTCTTTAGACCAAGTCGAGCATCTTCTAAGAGAAGGATAAATGCATTTGATTTTCAACGCATTATGTGCTGTATGAAGGTCTTTTAAGACGGAAGAAGCTTTTTAAACCCCATAAACTTAGTGTAGTCCTTCAGCTACCACACTTTTTAGCCCCTCCCCCTGAATTAAAAAATCAGACAGCTTCCACCCACTTTTAGGATTTACACCCCAAAAAAGTGTGGGGGGGGGGTGCGAAGCATGTCTAGGCAGAGTTAATATTTTTCATCTGTGAGAAGACACCCATGCATTCTTTAATTATGTGGCATTGTTTGTTTTCTTAAGTGAATGGTTGAACATACCAAACATAATTTTGGTTTTCCGTTGTCAAAAGGGATGGTTTGACATGCTTCAAGTGGTAGCATATTATGACATTGCTGTTTACAAGCAAAAACAAAGGAAGTTATTATCCCTTTAAAAAAGACAAACTACTGTATGTAAAACTCAGCAAAAAAATTGAAGACTTTCCAAAGCATTCTTGGCCAATTCCCTGGAAAGAAAGTTCAGAATCTACATAACGATTTTTAAGAGTTCCTTAGCAGGTCTAAGAATAACTTAACAAAAGAAAAACTCGCAAACCTGCGCCAACAGATATTGTACAATCCACCATCAGGGTAGGCTTAATGGGAAAAACCTAAGTAAGTCAATATCAAAAATGACTTTGAGTTAAATTTTCACACGATGAGTGCCAAAAGATAAGACGTAGGATGGCAATGGCCAAAAGGAGAGCCTAGAAAGTTCGCAATATCAAAACAGGCTACAATAAAAAAGTTAAAGTTATATTTCCGGATTAAGTTAGTACGTCATGCGAATTAGAAAAAAACTGTTAGAAAATGCTTGAATAAATTGGAAATAAATTGAATAAAGCCTGATAACATTCTTAAACAGTCATTTTTGGGTTATTTTCCTGCAATTTCAAGGAAAAAAGCTATTTACGCAAATTCACGGAAATTAAGCCGGGTTTCATTCTACTGATGGAATACGAAGGATAAAATTCGATAGATGGTTATAATAATTATCATTGATATAATTTAATTATATAGTTTAACAATAAGTTAACAGTGACAAAAAGCAAATTTTTCTCCAACTGAATATTTTTTCACTGAAATGTTTTTAAAGGATGTTGTTGGCCAGGGAAACTTGAAAGGACAGAAATTGGTCCCAGCAAAAGTGTGTTTTTGAATTAACGAAAACCATTTCCGAACGCTAGGGCAAATTAACATGATTTCTGCCCCCCCCCCCCTAAAATAAGGGGGCCCTGAAAAAAGGGCATTTAAAAAAAGGGGGAATTTTTTAAATATGAAAATAAGGGGGGAGTTTCTATCAAGGGCAGCTGAATTTCCAGCAAAAGTTGTATAAGGGGGATGATGTGAAGATGGAATCCGTCTTACAAAGTAGTTCTCCGGAAACAATGTTCAAAAGACGTGTTACTGGTCAGAACAGAGAAAAACCTAGTCATTTCCCATTCAATATCATGGAAAAGTCTACTTCTTTTTAGCAAAATATCAAGGAAAATAATTGGTTATAACTGCTGGGAACTTCGCAACAGGATTAGATCAAAGATCTTTGATTAGGTAAGGGAAGTCAGAATTGGGCAACCTGACATTACTAAATTTTGTTTTACAATACAGTACCTGAGAATACTGGGATATTCGAAACTGGCTATATGTACTGTGTAACAAAAACATAAGACAGACACTTAACATACAGAGACACATGCTCAGTACCTTGAAGGGGTTGCCTTGACTATACAGCAGCAAGAAATGAGAGGGAATTATCAGTCATGTTATATTAAATGCCAGCAACTACGGTATATTGAAATTGTCCCTTACAATCTGTTACTTCTCTGTTACTGACATTTTTTAATTCTTTTGACTTTTTGAACTTGAACAAAATTTTTGCTCGTTTAATTTAAGGGGGAACCATCAAAAATTATTTATGATTGCAAGGAGGATTTTTTTACAAGGGGGTGCTTAAATTTCTTTCTGGGATATATAGGGAGGGGGGGTTATTTCAATAAGGGAAATTTCCAATTTAAGGGGGGACTAAAAAGTAGACAGAAACCATGATTAAAAAAACATTCTGGGGTGCAGACCCTATAGTGAATCTATTAGACGGCATTTTTCTTGTAATGCAAGACGTATAACACTTAACACCGATCATTTTCAAAACTGTGCGGTAGGAAAAAGGAAAAATGCCAACAATTCGAAGCCATGTAGAGCTATTTTATGACCTCGGTTTTCTTTACATCTTTAAGCCTTATCGAATGTTGTAATAAAGAATTTATGAAGCTTATCCCTTCCAATTCTTGTAAAAGATAAAATTTTCAAGTCATGATTCACTGAAGAATGGAATCTCGTGGATATTCTTTTTTTAAGTACCTTATCGGACAAAACAATGTCGGACAAAAGTGACGAAATTTTTTGGATGTGACGAAAATTTTGTGCGACGAAAAAAAAGTCCAAAAAAAAAGAAAGTTTTTTAGGCTAATATTTGCGTTTTTTTTGGACAAAAGTGACGTAAATTATGTCCGACGAAAAATTTAGTCCGAAAATAGTTTTGTCCGATAAGGTACACTAATCTTCCGACTAACAACTACAACAAATAGCAAAGTTCAACTATGAGGTCATTTGCGATCATTTTTGATACTTTTTACACGTCTAAATAGATCAAGTACATTACTTCTAACCCTGCCACCTGGAACATCTAAATTCCTAACTTTTAAATTTAAAATTGTTCTAATGAAAAGTATTCATCAGCGGTCAATAAAAATGTACCAAGAGTCCCAAGTGTGCCTTTATAAAAGAAACGAGAATCGAAAGTTAAATCCGCATAACCCTACAATAGGCGTTTGAGTTAAATAATACATGCCACCGAATAATAGCATAAAACAGTAAGATATTAGTCAGCATGTAGAAATTTCACAAAAACTAACGGCTTTTAAAGACGATTAATTCCGATTTAGCGAAGGTTTTAAGAAGATTACGCTCACGTGCCTTGGCTCAATAGATCTCACTATGAAATTTACAAACAAACATCTACCGAAATATTCGAGTGAGGAAATAATATTAAAAGGATCCTCTTTCATCTTTCCCTTGAGAACAAAACTTATTTATCCTGTGTGTCATCTTGTAGTTCCAATTTTTATGACACACCTAACATGTTGCGTAAGAATTTTGGCAACTTCCAAATGCATTCTCACCTCACCATGAAAATCAGGGATAATCTTTTCTTTCAGTGACTCTTTGAACGTTCCCTTAACCTGAAACTGATCTCAAAACTTTCCTTCGAGGTCGGTATAAATTATATCGAAATAAAAAAGTGTCCATTATCAATAGCATTTGTAAGTGAAAGTCTGTTATCTAATGGGACCACCATTCGCGGTCATAATTGGCCTTTCTTCGCCGGTTGCGGGGCGTCTGCATGGGCACACGACACCCTCTAAATCGGGCATGAGGAAGGAAACGTTTAACACCCCTCAAAAATAATAAAAAAATACCTTTTAACTTTCTTTCTCAATCACTATCAACTTCATCCTCGACAGTCATGAAATTTGACCATTTAGAAGATTTCTTGGGAATACTAGTCAACGTTGTTATTGTATCACTCTTCATTGGAACGGTGGGTTTATTTCTCAGGCTTTCTTCGTGACATGGTGTCTGCTTCACAGAATCCGGTACCTTAAAAAACCAACACTTTTTGTCTCTTTCCTGTACTGCATTCTCATGGACTAAAAACTTCTCCTCTTGAAATTTATGTCTATTGTCATCAGAATTTGATACTTCCTTGCTCAAATCTTTTGTGAGCGGTTTGGAAAAACTTTCTTGATATCGAAAGCGACTTCGCGGAATCTCAGTATCTTCAACCCTGGAAAATGTTTGCTTAACAGAAGGAGAACCCTTCTTCTGTAAAAAGTCTCCATCATCTTTAGCAATAACTGGCCTGAAAAAATTACGTTTATTACGGCTTCTTTTGTTTGGGTCAGCAAGACCAAGAGAATCATCTTTGTTTGGGTCAGCAAGACCAAGAGAATCATCTTTGGAAAAGTACGTTTTGCGTTTTTTGGAAGATTTCTTATCACCAAATTCACCACGAAATTCAACTGAGGAAGAGTCTTCTTCGTTTAATTCTGCAATATAGAAATTGAATTAATAATTTTTTCTTTCAAAATTTAACGATTTTTGAAGGCAAGTAATTGTTTAACTAATCTTGAAATAATAATACTCAAATGGAATATTCGAACTGGTTATAGTCTTAAATTGATTTAGCAAGTAGTTTTGAAGCATGACAGTAAAAGCATTTATTAAGAAAAGAGTGTGATATTGTTTGTTTTGTTCAGAAATGGCGCCACAGGCGAATCAATTGAAAATGTGTAAAAGACTCCAAATCCCACTAATTTCATAGTATTAATTTTCGTTTTTGGCATCATGCTAAATGAAAATTTTTCACGACCAGACAGGTTAAAGAACAAATTCAACATAAAAATAGTGCTAAGCATAATTAACTCGAAATTTACAGTAAGCTTATAAGAAAAGAGTGTACCATTTGTTTGATTCTTGCTAGCAAATGCATCCCATCTGCTTTCAGCAGGTCCTTTAACAGTTTTCAGTTGATCAAGCTGTGTTTCATAGGTATAGCAATCTCGCTCATTAACGTATTCTAAATAAGAGACATTAAGAACAAAATCGTTAAACACCTGATTAAGAACAAGCTTTCCTTGGGGTATAAATTGGCTTCACCTTGGCTACACCTTTTTCCTTTTTCCCTTAAAAGGGAAGAGCTTTGTAGGCAAAAGTAACCCATGTTTTTTTACTACAATAATGCATGAAAATTTTGCGTTTTTGCGTGTCCACGGTGTATTTTTAGTGTATTATTTGGATTACCGTTTAGCGTTTTTGCCAAAATTTGAATTTCGCGGCATCATAAAACTTTGCGAAACTTTGCAATAAAGAGTAATAAATCCCTTCAATCGTAAAATTAAAAACAGCCAAACTTCCCATTTTGAATCTACACTGAAATTAGGGCTCAAAAACAATATCAGGGTATGTAAGGACATGTTCAATCTGTGCTGAAAAATAAAAAAAATTAAAAGCACCTTGTTTTGAAAGCAGACTTTCTTCATTTTGAGCATTTTGTGTTCGTTTATTCAAGTTTCTTTGCTGTGCTTGAAACCTGCAGTCTTTTCCAGATCCTCGAAAATAGACTTGTTTTAACGTTTGTTTCTCACGGCACATTTTACAAGCCCATTTGTTCGTATTTTTCTTAACCTGATGGGTACAAATAATGAATAATAGGAGAAAAAAATTACATTTAACAATTTAACTTGCAGTAACCATGAACGTCTTGTTAATGACTTTCAGTGATAAGTTTCAGGCAATTCGTTTGGTACCACTGAAAAGCCCTTGGTCTCAGCTCTCGAAAACAAAAATAGCAAGTGGTTTTGAGCTATGACCCATAATTTAACCAAAAAAAAATTTCAAGCTAGTACATTGTACTAAATTAGGTGGTGTCCAGCCAAAAAAAATTTTTCAAGCTAGTACAGTGTACTAAATTAGGTGGTAAAAAACAAAATATTGATTTTTTAATATTTTTGTTAAGTACAAAAAGGTAAGCTTACAGGTGATTTATATATTAAAACAGATTGAAAATATTCTACCCATGATTAAACAATAATTTTCTCTTCTAGGAGGAATCTGGATGAATAGAAAGTGAAATTAAAAAAAAAAGTCGTGCTCAGTGCAGACTGGCAATGGACTACTCCAGTGCAACCAGTTGGAGCGCTGAAAAATTGGTGTTAAACAATATCAACATAAAAGGAACTTGGCGAGCTGGCTATTATAAGGCAGTATCATTTCTGTCAGCTGACGATGTCGGGGAGTTTGAAGAGCTTTCAGATTCCATAGATGTGACACTGAGATGTCCATTTCGAAACGGTGTCCTGTTGGTGTTACCCTTCCGTCACCAGGCGAAGAAGAAGACTGGAGCGTTGAATCAGTGCCTCATGAATCAGAAGAAATTTTGATCGAAGAAATTGAGGAATCAGTCAATCTCAGCGAGCTCATAACCTCCTCAGGTGACAAAGCTGAACCCTTCTTTACAATCGAAGGCAAGAAGGTGTATAAGGCCACATGTTTGAAAGCTATCACTGAATCCAAAACACTTTCAAAAGACAGGCTCCGCAGAGTTAGGGGAATGTCTCAAAGTGATGCACATCATAAACCACCATCTCACGAAGATTCATTGCTGATCGTTGGCGACCCCATGCTTGTTTCGAATGGGACTGATGCTCCTTTCCTCGCAAATGTTTTAAACGTTTCAAAGCAAAACAAACAATTTATGGAAATTGACTGTTCATCAAGCATCACCGATTATGAGTTTATCTTGCAGAAAATCGAATCGCATGAAATAGATGGGCGACTATACTGGAAAGGCAAAATTTCTGGTGAAACCATCAAATCTTCTGGCTCACATTCAATGCCAACCAAGCCGCTGATTGATCTAGACCCACCAGAAGAATGCACAAAGTTTTATTTTGATCTTGGTCTTTTATGGGATATGAAGGGTACACCTTCAACTCCAAGAACCGGAAAACACTGAGACAGCAGCAACAAACGAAACATCTTCTGTAATACAGAAACGCTGCACTTACTGCAGAAAGTTGATACCACTTTCCGATATGAGAGCTCACATCGGACATCACATCATCCTGAAGGATTTGTCCGGAAGCAAAATTTGTAGGTTTTGTGGAAAGAGCACCTGTTCTGCCACCATGAAAATCTCTTCGAGAAGTGGTGGAAAAGTTTTTTTTAAATCGACAAAACAACGTACGTACAACTTCGACTACGGCAAAGCGAAAAAGTTTCATAAGAAAAAGAACACATGTACAAATCGAATTTTGAGGTACCCTATCGATAACTGTCTGTCAAATGTATGGCTCTACAATTTACCATACCATTTCGAAGAGAAGCACGTAGATGAAGCAGTTCCTGATGAATTTGAAGTAGACCCAAAATCATTCACAATAAATGGTACTTTGCCAACAGAAGGTGGCTTTCTTTTGTTCTTATTTGATGTTGAAAATAAACCAAAATGATTATATAGAAGGTAATATATATGACACATGTTTTGGATTTGAACTTTAGGACTTACAGGTTTTTGCTTTATCATCCAGTATAATCTATTATAACAATTTGCAGTCTGGAGTCAAACACTTTTCATATCTTTCAAATGTAATGAGCCATTTTAGACCAGCTATCATTTTATCTGAGCTTTGTAAAATATTTGAGAGAGATTTAAAAATTATTTTAGATCAAATCCGAGACTTCTATGTTTTTAGTATAGTTTTCCTGTAGGCTCAACAAATCAAGAACTACTATCATGTCCAAGCAAAAATAAGAAGGTAGTACCTAAATAATTTTAGCCAAATTTTGACCTGTTAGTTAAGCTGTGTATAGCCCTATAAGATAATAGCTACTATTGTTATTTTATTATTGGTAATAGTATTCTTTTGCTTTTGAAGTAGGTTGTTAGATGCTAGAAACTTTTACAGAGATAAGTTTTGATCAGAGAAAAAGGTGTTATTATTATTAAACCTACTGACTTTTTTCTGTTATTTGTGTTATCGTTTTAAATTTGCCACCTGTATTTTAGAGTTAGATGGTAAGAGGATTTCAAAACCAATTCTAACTTTTGATCAGTAGCTTTATTTGCTGAAGCAGACTTTAAAATGTGATTTGTCATTCATAAGTATTCCAATTTAACAGCGTTAAATTTTGTTTTGAAGTTTTACTGTTGTTTATTGTATAATGTTCAATTTATTTTAAAAGTCTGAAATAGTTCATATTTTCTTTTTTAAAGTTATGTTCGAGAATTTTAGAATGTTTAAATTATGTTCTTAGCAGTTCTTAGTGATAAGATTGTTTGTTGAAAGCAAAAATAAATAACTGTCCTAGGCTTTTGCACTGTACTTGCTCACTTAGATAATTACCAACCGTCTGAAACTCTTATTAATTTTAACTCACTGGTTTTTAATTAATATTAAAGCTGATAACTTTTATGTTATACTTAACTAAACAAAGAAAGTATATAATAAGAATTTTCTATACAGGTAACGCTCATCTTATAGGCTATGTTACAAGACTCTAGGCATGCCTATGCAATGACTAATGGTAAATGGGCACATAACAGTTCAATGCTTTAAATTTATAGTTTTTTACAGCTTATTATTTGCTATCCCTTCTTATTGGCCCAGCGCTTAGCGTACGGGCCTTTCATTAGCACTGCGCCCGGTGGAAGTCAGTCAGTCAGTAACTCACA
>JAUJPO010109660.1:0-22281 GCA_032270745.1 Tiaropsis multicirrata | reverse complement strand
GGGGGGGGGGGGGGGCGGCGGCGCGCGAATAAGAATTTAATATAATACTAGCAACCTGATATAAATTTAAAGTTATAGTTTATACAATAGAAAATAGGTAATTATATTCAAAGAGATTTGTTATTTTAAAGTTATATTTGCAAAAGTTAAATATCATCCCAGCAGGAACGGAATATTATTTTAAGTTGTTTTAACGTCCAAATAAGGTTCTGACGTTAGAAATACGTTGTTTGGACGTCAAAATAACGTTATGTACCGTCCTGCTGGGGGTTGGTGTTTAAAACGTATATGGTAATTTTTTTAAAAGAGGCTAAAAACAATGTAAATATTCGAGAAAGACGCAGAAAAATATAAGGATTTAAAATTTTAGGTAACCTATTAAATTTCGAAATAAAAAAAAATAAATTAAAAACCATCCTGAAAAATTAGAAAGTTGCATCACCAAAGTCCTGGAAAAGTACTGGAATTTTCAAAAATTAATCGACTGTAACTTTATTAGCCAATCTGAAGAGGTTAAAATTTCAAAACTTTCTCGTCGCACCCCAACCATGGAGCCACCTCTAGGTCCAGGTCTTGGTTTTCACAAAAAGAGGAAAGACTGGGTTGAAGGACTCTATTTTCAGGTCACATTCTGTTTTGAAATATTGAGAACTTACTTTCAACCGTCCTGGAAAAAATATGAAAAAATCCTGAAAACGGCCTTGGTTTTCTGAGTGGCCACCCTGGCCATTTGTTATAAACCCTTAAACGATGTCATGTTTAATACCTAAAAGTGGATAGTTGATATCTTAATATTTTATGCTGGCCGTGGTATCAGTGGTCATCGACCTTGATTCGTGTACGAGAGACCGAGGTCCGATTCCCACTTGTGGTTCACTTGACAAATGAACCTTCGTGGGGGAAGGGGGTGTAGTCAGTCCAATGTTGTTTACGGGATGCTAATTCTAAGAGAGTTCACAGTTGTGAAAAAGGGCTGGACAGTTTCCTCCAACTATAAAACAAATAAAATAATTAAAATGCTAAAACCGAAATGGAAATGATTGTTGAAAGATTCGATTTAAAAAAATAGTGAAGAACTTTTGTCTGCTTGCTTTTTCAAAAGTTTGTCTCTGGCTAAGAGCAAATATGGAGACTATCGTAAACAATTACCATTTACAGTTGATAGCTTATCGGACTAAGTTTTAGTCTCCTCCAAACTATTTATTCACTTTTATCCTACTAATTTTTGTCCGATAAGGTACCTTATATCAATCTACTGGTGATGGATTGAATCTAGCGGTTTGATTGTTTTCAACCCATAAAGTTGGAAAGAATATATGGCGGTATAAATTATACTCTTTGTTTCGGTTTAGATTGGATAGATCATTGACTGAAGATTAATCAACAACGATGCATAATGCAAAATCTGTATTGACTCCACTCCCTCCAATCAACCTAAGGCTACAATAATATGTTTATCAATAAAGCCAAGTATGGTCCTTTTTTACCCCATTATTGAGCCCTCCCCCAGCGGTTTGTGTGGTTGCGTGAATAGGCCTTTTCGTTGCCTGAATAGGCGTTTATTTCGAAAAGATTAAGCGTGATAGACCTTTTCTTAAATTATTACGTCACGACCAACGACTGCCTCGTTTTTATACAATTATCAAGGTGATTATGTCTTATGAGACTCAAAATGATAAATCTATCAATGGAGTCAAGTTTTGATAAGCTCCCTTGGGATTCAGTTACCACAGCGCCCAATTCAAAACGAGGCAGTCGTTGGTCGTGACGTAATTTATGAAAAGGTTTGTTCTCTCTGCTTGTTTGAGAAATCTAACACATACGATCGAAATCGATAATTAATCGATGGTCATCGATAATATATAATTAATCGATCGTCGTATTTTGTTTTCTAAACGGACAGTATAGACCACGGAATGAAAAACATACGGAAACAAAAAGTGACAAACAAATACAAATACAAAAACAAAACATTCTCTCACTCCTCGTGAAGCTATTACGCCACCTACGCTCGCTGCACTCGCTACGGTGGCAATAATCGATATATCAATCGTTATCTTACTTATTCTATCAAATCTCCGGCTCGGAGAAATTGCTTATAATAGACCTTTTCATAAATCACGTCACGAACAACGACTGCCTCGTTATACCTTATACCAAGGTTATTATGTCTCACGAGACTCAAAATGACACATCTATCAATGGAGTTAAGCTCCCTTGGGATTCGGTTACCAAAGCGCTCAATTCAAAACGAGGCAGTCGTAATTTATGAAAAGGTCTATTGTCGAAATTGTTAGGCTCTTGAACAATCGATCTATCGATCACCTCGTATCAAAATCTACCGCTCGGAGAAATTCTAAATATTGATAACGTAAAACTCGCCGATCTGTGCTTCGTTATCTGATCAGTTGTACTATCCATACACTGATCTACCCGTACACCGATTTACCCATACACTGATCCACCCGTGCACTGATCTACCCGTTCACTGATCTACCCTCACACTGATCTACCCGCGTATACTGGTCTACCCATACACTGATCAACCCGTGCAGATGAAGTAGGAAGTATTTATATAATTGTAATTTTAACTATGCAAAATTTCATTAATATCTTTATAACAGTAAAAGATTGAGGCAAGTTGGTTGTTTATTATTGATATAACTATCTATCGTTGATGATGTAACTCAATGAAATAAATGATAGGACAAAATTACAAAAAAACGATAGTGAAAATAGCGCCAAATATGAAATAAATAAAACTTATATAGTAAAATATTTTATAAATTTTATTTAATTTCGATTAGAAAATCAATATTTACATATAAAGCAAGGAAGAATAGATAGCTTAGCTTTTTTTAGGTAGGTAGGTGCATTTTTTTAGCCAGCGATCTTGGCGGCTTTTCTTTTCAATTAGAAACAGCTACCGAAAATACTTGCAATAATTTTTTCCCACCAAGGAGGAGAGGTACAATTTGCAAAAATCAAAAAATATAGGAAAGTCGGACACATCCTTACGATGAATTCAGGGTCGCCTTTAAAAACACCCCTACACCTCCTTAAAAAGGGGCGAAAATCTTTTCTCCCGCCGCCACAGGAAGTTAAAAACCGCGAAATTAAAAAGAATATCTCTTGGTTATTTTTTTGGGAAATTTTCAGCGGAAATTACATTTTTGACATACAACGGGCGATATCGACAACATCCTTTCATATTATGTGAAAATATCATCAATCTACCAATCAGGTTTCTTGAATATAAATTCTTCTTGTTTTTTTCAATCTACCACCCGACGTATTTTGAGAAACTTTTTTGGTTTCCATCTCCAGCAGTATTCAATGTTTGATAATTTTCTTGAAGAAATTGATTCTCCTCTAGAGTCGCATATTTATTGTCTTCTAATGATGCATATGCTTCTTGAGGTGTTGTCCCTGCCAATAGACTGTAGTCATTCCTAGCCTCTGTAGTCGTTTCTGCGTAAACATTATCAGGGAGATCACCTAATGCCGCATAGCCTGGCACAAGTCCTTCAGTATTTTTATAGTCTACTTGCTCATTAAAAAGATTTTGTTCCACCATATGTTGATTTGTATCAGCATAGATATTTTCTGGAACATTGTTCAATACAGCATAGCCTACGGCCGTTGAATTTCCAGATTCTTTTGAATCATCTACATAATCGTATCCAACCTGAGTAACAGGTCTAGCGTTTCTGCCAACAGACCTTGAATTTTCATTCTCATAGATTTCATCCTTGACTGCTTCATACATTTCAGGGTTATCGTAATCCTCGTAAAGGTTGGTTTCTCCTTTCTTTTGATGATTTGCACCTGCCTTCTTACTCTTATACAAAGGATTTCCCAAGTCTTGGCTTTGAGCGTAGAAACCAGGATCATTTTCATTTTTACCGTCAGTTGGTGAAACATAAACTGCTTTATCGCTTTTGTAGTTGATGCTCCCTTCAGGACCTAAAATTGAAGGTAATCATATTATTAAATTTTGTTAATCTTTTTTAAATGTCGATAGGAATCCGTAACAAACTCAAATACCTTAAGGCGGTTCCAGGGGAGTTCATTTTTGGGCCAGTTGTAGATTTTTATAATCTAGGAAGTATTTTGGCAAAAGTTTTGAATTTGATAATTTCTGAGGACGTCACAAGCCAAAAAAACCTCCAAAAAGGGCCAAAAAGTATGATCAGCCTTAACAAAGATACAATGCCAAATATTTATTTGTTGAAGCTATAATTTTAGAGAAATACTCTTAAAAGGTAGTTTCATGTTTGAATTGATTAAAATTCTATTAAAATGTCCATTTATAGCTAGACAGAAATCCAAACTTCGCGGTTGACACCCAAAACCGCGAAATTAACTTCTGCGAAAATTTATTCTGCGAAAATTTATTCCACGAAAATTTATTCCGCAAAAATTTATTCCCTTAAGGTAGTACAAATGCTATTGATAAAAAAAAAACCGCAAGGGATGGCTAAAAAGTTCATGACGTAATCTTTTCTTCAGAAAATAATGCTTGATGCAAGCGATTTGAGACCTAAGAGAAGTAACTTGTGAGCCCAATCCCCAGTGGTTTGCATGATTGAGGGTTTTTTCTGGCGTGATTGCGTGAAGTTTTGAAGTGATCGTGATTTGACAAAGACTTTGGAGCGTAATGCGTGATTGAGCCTGAAAGTTAGCGTGATTTGGGCCACAGCTTGGGGGGACACAGCGGGACAATTTTCTAAAAATCTTGCCGTGTGTGGGTTTGTAACGTTTGCACGATTTTCTTGTGTTGATAGAACCCCAGATATGGGGTTCTGGAGACACTGGAGTGTTTTACAAATTCATCACTTTGTTTTTGAAATGTCATTCTTTAATTGCATGTATTTTTGTTCAAAACAATTAACGTGAAAATCAACTTTTATTGTATGTGTCATATAAATAGTTAAAACTTTTTATAAAACATGTCCCAAGAGAATTTACTTGGCTTTCTTTCCCAGATGACAATAAACAGAAATGCACTCCACGTAGAGTCTTTTTGAAAACGCGCTTGCACACAAAATCTATCTAAACGTACGTAACAAACCCTACTATCGTCAGCTACATAAAGAAGTAGGGTCTAGTACAGGCTAGTGGAAACCGGCCTTGGAGAAATAAATTACCGAAACATTAGCTTACCTTTGCCATTGGTATATCTAAAGAATAAATAAAACATATCACTAGAAACTATTCCACATAAATTTCCCCAATCCCATGGTAGTAGCATTGTTGAACGATTCGCAACATAATTATTATGTCAGTCATTAAAAAAGTAAAAATCAGGGTCTGGGTAGAGGTTTGTGATCGACTATTTGGGAGTAGAAGATAGATTTTAGGTGACTCGTACCCAGCAGACTCATAGTGTTATTACAGCATTGTTTAAACGTCTAAATAACGTTCTGAAGTTGTTGAAACAACGTTGTTTGGACTTGAAAGAAGTGTTCCGTTCCTGCTGGGTAAGCTGATCATCGATTGCTATATCAGAGGAGTTTTATTTTGGTAATTTAAAAGCATTATACGATGGTATATTGAGGCCGGCGCGTCAATGCTGACGCAAGCAGAATTTAAACAAAAATAATCTATTCAAATTTTTAAACAGACATAAGAAAAAACGGATATGTCTCTTGCTCCATACTTTTCTCTATTCATTACAAAAGATTCTTTTATTTACATTTTGCTTATGCAGCTTTTGGCGAGACATATAAAAGTACAATTGCTTTAAGCCGTGTAGAGAGCTATTTTATAAGCGTAAGACGTAATTGGATAGCATTATGAATTTATTTCCTAACCTTTTGCGACAGACGACAATGATAACGGCTGTAAGGATTATGATGATAAGGGTAGTAACAACAAGAGCAATGACTAATGGTTTGTTATCTGAAAGTGGCGTTGTATTCGATTCTGATTGTCCAGCGCTTGATGGTGAAGATGATGACTTAAAAGTAAATAATGAGGCTATGATAAGGCAACATCAATTAGCCTATTTCATAGGATTCGTGCATTTGTTACATGCTATTTTCTATTCAATTTTGGTCAAATTTACCCTGAACTCAATCGGGAATTTAAAAACTGTTTTCTATTGTTGTCACCTTTACAAATTTTAACTCTCAATGCACGAAGGAGCGTTTAGCAATTAAAATATAACTAGCACAGTGACGTAGAAAACTGTGATATATAGAATAAAGACGATAACAATGGAAAACAGTTTTTAAATTCCCAATTGAGTTCAGGGAAATTTGACCAAAATTGAATAGAAAATAGCAACATGTAACATGTAACAAATGCAGGAATCCTATGAAATAGGCTAATGGTGAAGGACGTCCTAACTACATTAATAACTTTTATGGGCACTGATTGCTAGGGGATACAAAAGGTACTTTATTGCATGAAAATTTCGCGGTATGAAAGATTCGCGGTTTCGCGGTCGAGTTAGAAAATCTAACAAAATTAAGATGCCGCGAAAAATGTATTTTGGGCTGGACCGCGAAATTAAAATGCCGCCAAATGCAATCTTTTAGCAAAAATATTCGAGTAATTTATTCGAAATATAAATACATTAAAAACACGGCAATATACACTTTTTTCGGATATTGCGAAATTATAATGCTGCGAAATGTAGTTTTTGGCAAAAAAAACTTAAAATGCCCGCGAAATTTTCATGCAATAAAGTACTCAGAATATTGGACGGAGAGTGTTGCTTTTGTCCAAATTCCTTATATGGAAGTCATCACTCTCCGTCAAAATCTCTGCGTATCTACCTCTGACTCTCCTCCCACAGTTGAAGTGTCATGGTTTGCAAGAAATAATTTTCTTCAAATTCGGAGTTTCACGGCACTGAGCTGATCTTCAGTAAAAACGTATTCACAATATTAGCTCTATCCAAAAAGAACTAAAATAGACCATAAAACATTATATCAAGAATGTATAATAGAACTCTGGATAAACATCTTATAAAACGGTGGAGAGAATCTATGGGAACTCAGCAAGTTGTTTATCCAGAGTTCTATTATATATCCTTGATAGAACCGATTAAATCAGTTCAAAGAGCTTTTTACTCTGTTTTGAGCTTGCTCTCCTTTGACACTTGCACATAATATACTGACCTGATGTGGAACTGTTGTGGTGGTTGGGTGAAGGGAAGATGTTGGTGGCTTCTTTGTTGGGAGAGTATTTGATCCTGTTGTATATGCTGTTGATGATGTTGCTGTGCTTGTTTTTGTGCTTGCTTTTGCTTCTGTATTTGTTTTTATTGTTTTTGTTTTAGTTGCTGTTGTTAAAGGTAATACTGTGGTTGTTGATGCAAATATTGTTGAAAAGTCGAAGGGATCTGGAAGAAAGGAACGAGTGTATAAATATAACGTACCAATGAAGGTCTTATCCCTATCATCCAAGTCCAAAATTCCTCACCCTATCCCGGTTGACAGATGTAAAAACGTCCTGTGCCTGCTGGGGTTGTAGGGGTAGAAGCTTTTACTTTTGTGTTTCATTTTGCTTGGACATATGAAGAATCAGTGAAACTAATTCGTAAATTTGATTTTTAAAGAGATTGTATCGATTTTAGCTACCAAATAAATAGGCGGGATTATAAGCTAGGGCAGATGGATACACCTAGAGTAGCATTTACGCCTATTGGGAATTTAAATGCATAATTTACAGAGCAGGCTGATAGCATCTCTAAGTTATAAAAACTGCTTTCAGCTTTCCAGTAGTACTTCAATTGAAACAACCCTTCACATCATTTTATTCTTATTCTTCATTCTTATTAATTATTAAGTGACCAGTCAGGTCCAACAAGCACACCAACGTTATTTTAACTTTGTTTCAACGTTTCTGATGTTGGGAAACATTGCTTTGACGTTAAAACAACGTTCGGTCTCTGCTGGGAGTGATGCTACATACATTTTATAGTTCCACCAATCTTTAAGAAGAAACATGCTCCATCTTTGTAATTGATCTGAAGAAGTTGACCCTGCCATGATGATGGAATGCCACTGACAACCTAAGATAAAATATTTGGATACTTGAAATGAAAGCAGAAGCTAATACAGAAGGTACTCGAATTGTTCGAAGAATAGTGTTGACTTCCAAATAAGGAATATAAGCAAAAGTAACACTCTCCGTCAAAACTTTTGAAAACCTTCTGTATCCGTCACTTTGACGGAGAGTGTTCACTTCCAAATAAGGAATATAAGCAAAAGTAACACTCTCCGTCAAAACTTTTGAAAACCTTCTGTATCCGCCACTGTGATGGAGAGTGTTCACTTCCAAATAAGGAATATAAGCAAAAGTAACACTCTCCGTCAAAGCTTTTGAGAACCTTCTGTATCCGCCACTGTGACGGAGAGTGACTTCCAAATAAGGAATATGAACACCGTAGCACTCTCCGTCAAAGCTTTTGAGAACCTTCTCTTGGTTTTAAATGCATTTAAAAGCTTTTAGCACTAGCTTAGAGCTCAGTTATGCTAGACCATATATAAAATCGTTCCCGATGGAGTTGATCATCTGAATGAACTAGTTGATTAATTCTTAGGTATCACTATGAACTTTTTGAAAATCATGATGACTTTCTTTCTCAGACCCCAAAGCCAGACTGGAAACAAGTTTTAGGTCAACATTTTGATACCGTTGAAAAAGGTCTTGGTTTGACCTTTCTAAATGAACAAAGGTATTTCGAATGAACAGCTAGTCATTCGGATGAACATCTAGTTTTTAGCAATGACCAAAAAACTGAGGGCTGTTTACTCCGTTTCCGATAGGTTCTTTTTGTCCACCTTTATCGGACAAAAAAATGTCGGACAAAAGTGACGAAATATTTTGGAGGTGACGAAAATTTTGTCCGACGAATAACTTAGTGCGACGAAAAAATTGTCCAATAAAAAAGTTTTTTAGGCTAAAATTTGCGTTTTTTTGGACAAAAGTGACGAAAATATTTGTGGGTGACGAAAATCATGTCCGACGAATAATTTAGTCCGACGAAAAAATAGTCCGACATTGTTTTGTTCGATAAGGTATAGACTTACTAGATCTCTATTTGTTCTGATTTTGAAATATTGGGATGCTTGTACGGTGTAATCAATAAACGTCCCCGATTCACGGCCGTCGACCAACGTCCAGAAGAAGATATTTTGAACGTCGAATTGTGGGTTGGTCAACGTCATCCCATCACGATACGTTGTGACGGTTGTACGCTGCTGATTTGGACAGACGCCGTCTACATTCAGAAAATGAAAAAACAAACAATTCTTTAAATTCCTTCTTAGAAAGTCTTGCGTACGAGTTATATTGCTTGTGAGAATTGAGGAGTTCTTCTATGGAAAAAAATGTATGTGAATCAAACACTGGAAGAAGAAGAATGAATGATGTGACCGACAAATTGTTTCGAATATAAAAGAAAGCTTCATAATCTTCAATGTCGACATGTGAATCAAATTCTTCGAAGTAGCGCAACACACCCTTACCTTTTTGACAAATAGCCTGTTTGCCTTCAGGGCTGAAATATGTTCCACGAAAATAACATTCACATTTCGCTCCTCCTTTTGAATTGCATTTATATTCATAATCGCGTAGAGAACCCGGTGTAAAACGATCATTGTAGTCATGGTAATTGCGCTCAACGTCAATAATGGTAAAGGAAGCTGTGTAAGTGTTGATTATGAGAAGGATTGAAATCACCTTGCTAAATGAGGCCGATAAAATCATTTCCTGTTTTTGGAAAGTCTCTTTAAAAATCTTCTCTTTTTTTTGGAAAAAATAAAATTAGGTCACTTAGGCTTCTTTTATGAAATGTTTTAAATTCAAAATTTCATTAGACGAGATCTCCCCTTAGCGGGGACCCAAATCACGCGATCACGCTAAATTTCAGGCTCAATCACGCATCACGAAGATTGACGCAATTTTGGCGAAACAGTGCAAAAATTTGTGTAATAGACCTTTTTATAAATTACGTCACGAACAACGACTGCCTCGTTTTCATACAATTACCAAGGTGATTATGTCTCGCGATACTCAAAACGACACATCAATAAATGGAGTCGATTTTTGATAAGCTTCCTTGGGATTCGGTTACTATAGCGCTCCATTTAAACGAGGTAGTCATTGTTCATGACGTAATTTATGAAAAGGTCTATCATGCATCACGCTCCAAAATTCTGTCAAATCACGATCACGTTCAAAATTCCAATCACACAATAATATAGAAGTGAAATCATAAAAATAAGTATTTGATATTTTTGATAAATCTTCGCTCTGATCGATTTAGATATTGTCATAGACCATGTCACAAATTTGATACAAAAAAAATCATAAAAACAATTTATTTTCGTATGCAACTTTTTTTATCAGGATTCAAATCCACGAGCAAACTCACAAGACCCAACATGCTTTTCTCGACATAAAATCTTTCGATGAAAGTTGTGAAATATTCAAACAATATCAAATTCCCAAAAAAACACATTCCGCCGTTTGATCATATTTCATATTTGCTCGACAAATAAACCAATCTCAAGTGTTACGTGGGTTTTCTCGAAAGTAAAGTTAGTAGGAGTATGCGTATATTTTATAAACATTGTACTCAAATTCGAGAGAGTCTCAAGCATAATACCGAGTTTTCAAAAATGTTTTACAGTAGTATTTTGGCCAGTTTGTCTATTCTATACCTGTATTTGACTAAATATTGAATATAAGAAGCATCATACATCATCATCATCATTCGACCGCGGTCGAGAGAATGGATTCAACCCGTCGCCGCCAGGAATCGTTTCCAGGTCACAAAAAAAAGAATAATGAGAAGCATTAATCGAGCCTTATTAGAATCTCGATTTCGAATTGCTCATTGCTTATAAAAAAACCTGTAGTCTATGTGAAAGTTGACAAATGTCTATCACGCGTATTTATATATATGAATTGAGGTGAGCTCATAATCGTAGTTGAAAATTTCGTTACGTCGTAAGCCGTTTATAGTCATTTCCAGTCGTTAAATATCATTTCTAGCTATTAAAAGTCATTAAATGTCATTTTTAGCCATTAAAAGTAAATTCGCAAGTCATTAAAAGCCATTCGCAAGCCATTAAAAGTCATTTACAGCCATTAAAAGTCATTTCTAGCCATTAAAAGTCATTTACAAGCCATTAGAGAGTCATTAAAGACATTAGAAAGTCATTTACAAGCCATTCGCAAGCTGTTAAAAGTCATTCCTAGCCAATTACAAGTCATTTCTTCCTCTAGCCATTAAATATCATTCGCAAGTCATTTAAAAAGCCGTTCGCAAGTCATTAAAAGTCATTATCAATAGTCAGTTTTTAAAACATTTTCAAACAACTACAGTATGAGCAATTTTTTCCTTTTAGTCTCCTGACAGGTCCACTTTTCGACCTCCGGGTGACATGTCCCCGTTGATGGTCAAGGTCAGAGAATTAATATCAAGTATAGTACCCAAAATCACATATAATTGACCTGCATTAAAAAAAACAGAAAGGCCTACAAATACATGTTTGCAATCTTACGAAATGAGGTAAGAATTACAAAAATATTGCACATATCTTTTAAGAGATGTGTTAATATCCACTACAACATGTTTGTGCCTCTGCATACTTCTTTAATACCTGTTAAAAAACTTCTGTAAATGCATCTCCATATTTGGTTTTGTCTTGTGTTTCCTTATATTAGTAAAAGTGAAGAAAAATTCCTTAGAAGGCTTGAAATGTTCTTAACTTGTTCTTAACTTTTGTTGTATGTTTTAAAAAAGAAATATTTAAGTAACGTAGAAATCTTCCTCGTTTATAGCGATTGTGAAGAGACAAAATGCCAAGCAAAGACAAGAAAAGCGTGCCCAAGTGCCCAACCAAACACAAAAATTACCGAAACATGTAAATTTATCATTTAAAATGACACAGACATTTTTTCCTAAACTTTTTGAAAAAAACTATTTACATTAGATATTTTGTCGTTGATCTTTCCTCAATCTCTTAAATAAAATTTGAAAGATGAAAAAAAATATTAATGGTATTAAAAACATAGTTGATGCTAGAAATTAAAGCCATACTTCAAAACCCCATCCTACTCCACCTAGATACTATTTTTACCACGAGAGTTTCGATTTATAGTGAAAAGATTTGTTTTTCAAGGAAGAAATATTGATAATATCCATTACGTAATGTTTTCTACGGAAACATCCCAAAAAGGCCGGATAATTTGCCACTAATTTCATTGTTCAAAATCAACATGAGACCGTTAGGAATGCTCCCGTAGAAAAGATTACGTAATGGATGTCATGACTGAACCATATAAAATATCAAAGTTGAAGAATTTTTGAATCTTTTGAACCTCTCGCAGGTAAAGTTTAAATTTCAAACTGAAAGGTCGGCTATATTTACAGTCAAGAATTTTTTTTTTAAAGTCTTAAATTTCAGGTACTATAATATCAGAAGCTTGACGAAAAACAATATCATCAAATAATCCCCTCTAGAGGTTTGAAGAAGGCTTTATAAAATCTGTATCTTTCCACAAAAAATTAGAACATTACTTTTCTATACACTAAAAAAATGACACACACACTTTAATTGGCAGCATTAAAGACAAAAATATATAATCTATTTGGTGCTCGGACAGAGAAATTTTTTTTACTTTTATAAAAACAAAAGTCACTAATCTTACTGTTTTAAAAATATCGGATAACAAAAGTCGGAATAATTTAAACCGATTTTCGATTTTTCCAAAAAAATTTGTATAAAAAGTGAATTACTACATACATAAAACCAAAAAATAAAGATGTCTGGCCTTTTACATTGTGACCAATCAAAAGCAATTAAAATGACCATTCAGGAGATTTGTTCGGTAGGTAGCGGGTTAAATCCAAAAGCAACAAGCATTGTTTTAAGATGTCATTTTCATTGTTCAAGATTGATCAAGGGGTTGGTTTAAATATACTAAATCTTAACCAAACGTACTTTTTGAATGGCCCTTTACCACAAAACAAAACACATGTACAACTATAAATAATAACAATAGGAAAATCATAAGAAAAACAGAAAAAAAGAAAAATAATAAACAAGAGATTTCTACGTATGTATAATATTAATAAAATGAGGGACCAAAAAAATTATGAATTATCATATAAATACTACTAAAAATATTAATTAAAAAAAAATTAACAAAAGAAGAAAATACTAACATAAAGTGATGCTGATTTAAATTAAAAGAAAATTTTCTCCAAACGAATGGAAATTTGTCAAAAATAGTGAGAAGAAGTTCGTACATAATCTTCTCTTTGACATTTTAACGTTAATTGCAATCGTGGTGAAAATCAACCCACCATTACTTGAAATTCTCATGTTTAGTACGTTTGCACCACGATTGAAATGAGTTTTTGAGAGGAACCGAAAGTGTTGTTTTTGTACCAGCTGAGTGAAAAACTAAGTCCTTTTTCTTTACTGAAAAAACAGAACAGGTTAAGAAAATGCCAAACCGCCTTACCGACTTCTTTTTCTCAACTGATGACTGAAAATTCGGTGAAAGGATGACAGTCTATCCCAACAACAGATACAAAATATGCTGAGGCAACACTCTAGATTCCTCTCTTTGTAACAAACTTTGGTTAAAACAATCCTATAAACAGTTTCTGAACAGTTTGGAGACATTTTTTAAGAGACTTTTTACAGATAACTTGAGTTGCCTATACTGTTGTTTTGTTGAACATAACAAAAGACTGCCGATAGAAATGGATATATGATGTTAAAAATATTAAATCGTGGACATTCGAATAATGAATCACAATAAGTCAAAAATACATTTTTTTTTGCATAAAAATAATATAAATAAATATCAAACGACGCCAATAATGATTTATTTTCCAAAAAAACATTTTTTGTTAAATGCGGGATTAAATTTTGCGGGAATTCAATTTTGCAAATGTTGGGTTTTTTATTGTTATAGAACAATGGTCTTTTGTTTTAAAACAATAGAAACCGCAAAAACCGCAAAAATTAGTTTCTGCAAAATTTTTTACCCTTGAGGTATGTCGTTATTGTAATAACTTACTAATAATGATGCTTTTTGATAAAAAATATCTTGGGTTTTGGGGTTTTGTAAAAAATATTTTCCAGCTCAATGTTAAATATACCTGCAGTTAGCGTTGTTACGTGGTTTAAATGGCCGCTGCTTCGCTTTGCCTCTCTCGGCGCTCGTCTTACAACTTGTTAGAGGTCATATCCCATTACCGCAAACTTTTGTTATCCAGCAAAGCAAGTCGATCAGTATTGCATATAAATTTCGATTATCAGGGAATCATCCAATGATACTAGGGAATCCCCTTTAACCACTGGGGAATCACCATAACTAATCCAGGGAACCACCAGGACATTATCGCCTGCTCATCAAAAACATCATCTCTTCAATTCGTCATACTTGTGAGTCATTCAAACTGAAAAAAAACAATAGGAAGAATTAGAGCTTTGCACAAAAATCAAAAATTGTCTGATATATGAGAAAGAAAATATTAAAAACTGAAAGAAGTTAACATGAATAAAACTAGTGAACAAGGTTCCAAGAGGTACATGAAATCAACTTCGAGCAAAAGTTCTAGAAGTTAGAAATCCAAATATAAAACTGTGACTTCCCAAGGAATTGGACGGTTACTTGAAGGCTTTTTGAAAAATAAAAACGCCAAGATCCAGAAATAATCGATGCAAAGAAAATTGAAAAACTGCTTACTCAGCAGTATCGTTCATGGACATGAGTGGTTTTCGTTGGCTGTCTTTGACACGAACTGCTCGCAAGCGATGCCCGTTGCTGTCGTACTGTGATTTCTTCTTCAAGATACTGACTGGTCCTCTGCTGATGGGAAGAAAGAAAAACAACAGGTTCAAATACGAACTTTTCCATAGTAAAGTCTCTTAAACGATATCGGAAAAAGAAGCATCGAGACAAAGTATAGTAGGCGAATTAGGGTTAGCGTGTGTTAATGTTTATTTCAAGGGCGTTATCTACTATATTTGTAGACCGTCGCCCATTATGAAATCAGAAATCTGAAGACATTCAAGTAAAGAGAACTGTTGAGAAAACTTTTCATAAATTACTTCACTGATATCAGTTGCTTCTCCTTCAAGATGTTATCAATTCTCAAAGGATTTTTTTGAAGCTTATATGAAAAATTATTTCATTGATTGGAGCCCCTTGACAAATATTCACCATAGAAATGTGTTAAAAACAAGGCAAATGTTGCTTATGACGTAATTTATGAAAAGGTTTATATTGTTTAGAAATTATTTTTTCAAGAAACCTTTGAGATTGCGTGTCACTATCCGTGTTGCTGCTACTAATACGTGTTGGGCCTTTTGGCCCCTTGCGAACGGGTCTCTTCTCTGAACGAGGGACGTCACTTTCGGAGTTGATAGCTGATAGGTTGCCTTTCTTTGGTGTCATACCACCCGTCTTCCATTTGTTACGATCGGATGCCTCTGATTCTAAGAAAGAAGATGGTCCAATTGAAAAGAAAAATAGCAATATGGTGGACTGAGAACTAAGTTACCCCCAGTAAACCGATGGCAACGAAAGTCATGACAACCTGAGTCAAGGATCAAGGATATATCACGAATATCAACCAAATGAACACTATAATACCAATAAGCTATTGTGCCAAACTCACAAAATATAAAGATCTAGTAGATACAAACGGCAAACATTAGTTCAAGTCCACACTGTCTTTCTAGTGCAAATTTCCCGCATGCTTTGGTTATTTAGGTTACATGCAAACTTATTTGCGTGGTATTAATTCTGACAAGAGCAAGATATTCAGAAAATCAACCAAAGAACTTACCAGAAGGCGTAGAATGCATTGGACCATCTGAAGCGTAGGCTAAAAGAGATTTAGAAATTAAAAAGAACTTTAGGATAAAAGAGTATTGAGACTTCTAGTTCAGTTTAATTAGGATGTTTTAGAAATATTACGTACACCCATGCAGGCCATTTTTTATGCCTTTTAAGAGCCCCATTATCGGACGCTGCCCCTCATAAAATCTTCCAAATATGCTAAAATGTGTAGTTCAAATACAGTCCTTTTGTAGAAAACTATCCAAAAACTGTCCTTTTTAGTTTCCATCAGACCCTGCCTTGCCTTTCTAGAATTTGGCCTGCCATGCTTAGGAGGGTGGGACAGTTTCTCCATAATTTGGGGAAAAGCCAAGGGGTTAATATAATCTAGGGAAAAATCAACCCCCCCCCATGTTTGTATGGTAAAAGAATCCAAAGTAGTACGGTGGTAAATTCCATGGTTCAAATCCTAAGGGTCTAGGATATTTGGATAAAACCCAGGGTGGTATAATATCAAAATTGATTTCCTCAACAGCCTTACAAACGCATCAGGAAGCTTTAACCAGAAACAAATGACAAACTTACTTCGACTGAGTGCAAGTTTCTTTTGCGTAGCTTGTTTCCATTCAACACTGCCAGTCGGGGCATCACCATTTCCTGTGGTGGTGGTTGGCGTTGAAAATTCATCCATTCCTAAACATTAGAAGTTGAAAGATCTTTCATAAAATATTTTTGTTTGTCAAAAATAAATTATTAAATTATGAGGTTTAAATATGACTTTGAGTGCGAACAAGTGCATATACAAATTGATAATGAACCAACAGATCCTACACTAATGTACTTCTCAGTCTTCCTCAAAGGTAACGAATCGAGTGGGATTTGAACCCACGACGTCTCGCTTGCCGTTATCCAAAGGGTCCATTCCTTTTAGCAGACAGTTATTCAAGGACAGAAACAAAATAGAAGGAAGATACTCAACAATTTGACGGAGGAGAGTGTTGACTTCCATATAAGGAATGCGGACTAAAGCAACACTCTCTTTCCGTCAAAATTTCTAAGTACCTTCTGTATCCGCCACTGAACAGCATACTAAACGCAATGAAATAAAATTCAAAAGGTCGCAAACCTGAACTGTTGTCATCACTTGAATCTGAATCGGAATCCATAGGACGTTTTTGAGGACCGGTCGTTGTGCTATCGTCATCCGATGAGTCCGATGAATCGTGCGTCTGGAAATCTGCAGCAAAATAAAATAAAGTTAACCTAAATTGTTAAAACTTTGTTCCCTGATATACAGTTAAACTCATGTAATTCGAGTTCCCAGGGGACCAGAACATATGTTCGAATTACATGAGTTTTCGAATTATAGGAGTTTGATTAAGTTTGATAAGTCGGACGGGGCCGAAGATTTTGTTCAAATTGTATGAGTTTTCGCATTATATGGGTTCAACTGTACACTCTTTGGCGCAAAGAGTAGTGAATACCTCCGCATGACAGCATCTGATAAAAGACTTTGAAAAGTCTGCATTTTCTTCAAAGTTGATGAATTTTACTTTGGAATAAATCTCGAATATCCTCAGACCGTCATGAAAGAGTTAAAGAAGATAACAATACCAGAAAGTTGCTTTATTATGGAGAGGAGCATCTCCAACATAATATTATATTTAGTTTCTTCGTATATCATAGATATGACTGCATCGTTAGATTGTGAAAAATGTAAAACGGTTAGACAATGTAAATAGATCATAGGCATTGAATCGGGGATCATGAATTGGGAGTCAGTGATTGTCAGTTCTTTCTTACATCTTGATAATTTTAAATACAGTATGGCCTTACCCGTTGAAGTGTCTGACATCGCAAATTTAGCTCTGGCCCTGCGACGTCCATCCGTCGTGTCGGAGCTTTCGTTTGACGATGTCGAATCTAAATGGAATGCTTCGAAGACATGTGCGTATTGTTTGTTGACGCCGATCAAGGCTTCTTTTTCACCGAAACGATGCTAAATGAGAGGAGAGGAAAAATAAATGAATAGAATTCAGTTATTTTCCTTCAAAAATACACAAACTAATAATTCCGTGTTTTCCTTCAAAAATACACAAAATCTTTTTTGGTTTTCCCTTCAAAAACACAAAATCTCTGTTTATTAGTTTTTTCTTCAAAAATAAATTAAATAAAAGCTACAATAATATTCCCTTTTTAAAGACCTCAGTCACAGTGGCGTTCGAATTGCAAACAGCCTCGTCAAAAGATTTAAAAATAACTTGAAATAAAATAAAACAAAATAAATTACTCTTTGTCGTTTTGGTGGTGGTTTCAAGCCATAGGATTTATCCCCAGATGAATAGCGCTTGTAAGCGTTGTAGGCTTCACGTCGCACCTAAGAACAAAATGCAGAATGAGATCAATTGAAGAAAACATGTTGTAAACTTATACCCTTCGTTCCATTTGAAATTATCCTCTTTGATAATGAACCTCACTTGCATTTACGCTAACCTTAAAAAAAGAATAGTCTCAAAGAAAGTTTTCATCACGGAAAAAATGACTCTAAAGTGACTCTTTTTCAAAGGGTGGCTAAAGTTTTTCTCCAACTTTTCTGCATACGACCAAGTAAAACAACCCTAAAGGTTATACGCCTTTATGTAGTCGGGGAAAAATGACACAAATATTTGTACCGATTAATTTCCCAATTTCTTTTTCGTATTACCTTTCTGTTGAATAACACATAGAACAGGAACATGTAGACACCTTCTAGCACGCATGCGCCGGCAAAAACATACGTAAACAACGTCACGTCGTACGACACTTCCAGCAAGCCACCAACAACTGTTGCCACCATGATAAAGAGAAAGAAGAACGAGGTAGCCAGTCTATATCTGATGCGTCGTAGCTTAGCCTTTTTTCCTTTGATGTTGACTTTTTCGCAACTTGAGGTGAGAGCAAGGGTAATGATGATGAACGTGCCGGCTATGATGGCCAGAATGGGTGCGATGTATGTCCATAAGCTCTCGTTGTCTTTGGCAGAAATCCAACAGCTAGTAAAACAAAGAAAATGACAATGGAGTTTTTATGGGATCGCTTCAAGATGGGTTTATTTTGATTACCATTAATGTTACACATGGGAATTTGCTGCGATTTCTCAAAGAAAGTTTCTTAATAAAACTGATAGCATTTTTAACTTTTATTTTTTATGCACTGGAATTGAAGGTTACGAGGCTACAGAGTGTCCAAATGAACTTTTCTTACAATTCAGTTGTGCCATATCCAGCGGGTTTCAAGCCAGCAGTTACGCCCACCACAATGACAGGTGCACCCCATCCAATGAAATAATAAAACATCATTTGACCGTAGTTGATATCACGCGGTTCCAATATCATCCTATACATGTGCAGGGCTTCCACCATGAGCCATGAGAAAGCACACGTCAAACAGTAGTGGATCATAATGGCTATGATTCGACAGTTCGCCTATAGTACAACAAAAAGAATTTGTATAGTAATTGTATGGGGTTGGAGGGCTATTTGAGATTGATAAGCCCGAACTTCATTTTTTTGTTTGAAAAGAAAATCCGGCTAACCGATTCAGTCTAAAAATGATACTAAAAACTAACCGGCGACTCTTTTTACAATAAAAATATTTCATTCCCCGGTGGTATTTTATTGGCGAGAGGGATGAAAAAAAATTTGAAAGAAAAGTTACCTTGCCGAGGTCCGGTCTGTTCACAGCAAACGTAAAAACGATCCAACCCAACAACAAAACAAAAGCCAAATTCTTATGAATAGAATTCGCGTTTGATTTCAATTGACTGAAAACAAAACAAATTTTTTAAATAGTGGAATCGCTCTAAAGGGGACATCTTTATAAGACGGACACATGTTTTTGCACCAATAGTGAGCGCTTTACAGAGATTCCATTGAAAGATTTGAACAATATACAAACCAGAAAAAATTGGGAGGAGCAAAGATTAAAAACCTATAAGAGTCTTCAAATTGTATTTTTTCATTTAATGATTCCAGAAACCATTAGCAAAGCTTGTGCCAAAAAAAATTAAAACCTTTAAAAACACTTTACAGAACAAAACCAAAATTTAAGGTCGTCAATGGCGTCCATGCGCGGCCTCTTTCCCAGGGTATCCTTTGCGCTGTATTACGTGTTTGTATGGCGCGTTTAAGAATATTTATAGAATAATAACAAAATACGTCAAAATGCGCGCACAGAGACCTGGGAACGAGGTTGGTCAATGCCAAGAAAATATTGGCGAAACATACCTCAAGCATAAAAATACCAAGAAGGCTATTAAGAACAATAGCATAGCAACAGCCAGTCCAATATACACCAACAACACTGGTTGGTAAGCACGTGGTACGATTTCCTGGAAGTAACAGAGAGAAAATATTTTAAATTCTAAAAATCTTTTTAGCTATCTTCAAGGTGCACTCCGAAAATCAATTTTCCTGGATGGCTTTTCAGAACTAAAACCGATTCCAGGACTTTCCAATGACTTTCCAGAACTAGTGATCACTCTGATCTTTATAAGGATTACAAATGGTGTTTATAAATAAATAAATTGATAAATATTGTAAGTCTGCCTGACAAAAACGCATTATTTTGAATTCCCAGGGGAGACTAAAATCTGTCTGAAAAGAAAGGACATACAACACTGAGAGTGATAAAAAGTCCAGTAAGAGATCTCTCTTTTTTACTTTCTAAAGATTTTTGAGATTTCAGGGGGGAGGCAAAAGTATCTATCTATATACGTGTTTTTTTCGAACTATTTACGAACGCACACAATATCTCGAGTGTCTCGAGAGTTGACCTCGCTACGGTGGTCTAACAGGGCTGGGCTCAAATTTTCCGACTGGGTCACCGACGCCTTACCAATTCAGCTACTCTACGTTCTAAGGGACTAGTAGGTTTAGTTTCTATGGTTTCTATGGTTTCTATGGTTTCTATGAATAATTAACCACTCACCGTATATTGGAAACCGACCAAAGCAAAAGATGCCTGTCGATTGCAAACACACGTCACGTCGCTTGAATTGACGTCCATTTTTGTGACACATCCATTCGGTGACCACCCTCCGCTTACCGTTCCACTATGGAAAAGAGAATGTAGAATTAGGATAAATCAATTGTATGAATGGAAACAATAAAAACCACGTAACAGTTATCCTCCATAAAATCTGAATCAAGATGGCGTTGTTGCTGTGCAACATGAAAGATTCGACGCTATAGGATCCAAAGATAGTAGTCTAAGCTGTGATGGGGGGATTTGTGCTCAATTTTGTGGTCATCTATATCAATGATCGTATGTTTTTTAAAAGCCTCTATAAACATTCTGGGGACAAAGCTCTGATAAAAGGATATGGCACTACTTTGTTTGATTTAACACAAGAATTTTTACAATAGTTGTTGCTTACCTAAGGGTATAGTTCCAAAAAGCGCACATCAGTGATATCGAAGAGCTGTTCAACTAGAAAGAAAACATCACTTATACACGAGGAGAAGCTTATAGGGTTAGAAGAGTAATTACTAAGTACAAGGAGCTTTGAGAGGCGCCTTTATAGCGCCACGAAGATGAACTTTAAGTAGAAGAGTAATGAAGTGTAGGAAAAGGAAGCCTCAAGCCTCGAGTTTACTGAGTCTTAGACAAAAATGGTATGTGAATTCTTACTTGTGAAATGTTTTTGTAGGTGATTTGTATTTCAGTCAGTGGATGTAATTTCTTGATGCTTGGTATGGTGAGTGTGACCACGTCCGAATAAACGTTCAATGCGTACTTACGACCTTGCTCTCTGCGCAAAAGAACAACAAGAAAGGAGATGAGTTAGTATGACCTCAATATTTCCCTTCCGTGCTGCTTTCCATACAAAGTTGAGGACTTAGTCGGACAAAATCTTGTTGGAAAAAATTATTAGTCAGACAAAATTTTAGGTCACTTTTGTTTAAACAGTTAAAAATAGTTTTTAGTAGGACACAATTGTTACTCGGAAAAAAGTTCATCAAAATTTTGAAAAATTAATTTAGTGACTTTTGTCCTACAGGTTTTGTCCGATAAGGTACAGCTGATTCTGTTGCTTTTAAAACATAAACGTGTTAATTTATTAAGCCGAACATGGTTTCGTCAGTTTTTTTAAAAATGTGCCACATTAAAAGCCAAGTACTTATCGGAAAGGAATCTACCGTAAGACAAACCTGTTATCTTGATCAAAGTTAGTTGGTAGCAGAAGGCCAAGCGTCTTGTAGATGATCAGGCCCACATTGATTTCACTGATACGGAACACTAGACAAAGAAAGAAAAAAGTATCATAAATGTTTAGAATAGGAAGAAACTTGAGCAACCTAGTCTGATTCGGCAGACCTATCTCCTATAGGTATGCTTAATAGTATATGGTTTGGTTTCCCGCTATGGTGGCTTTTATGGTGGCCGATTGGTCATTTTTGGCGAGTTATA
>JAUJPO010109549.1:0-22285 GCA_032270745.1 Tiaropsis multicirrata | reverse complement strand
GATTGGTACCTTTATTTTTTGAAAAAAAGACCAAAATCTGCAGTAAATAGCAATTCAAACTTTCTATCAATTCAGTGTGTCGAAATCGAGCTAAAAGCATAACACGCACTGCAATGGTTGTCTCTTGGGAGCAAGTGCCTTCTAGAGATTGGTTATCTATTATTATTACATCGTTGCTTGAACAGACTTCTTTTTTTGCTTAGAATCAAATTTGAAAATAAAAATTAACTTTTCATACTTTTCCGTCTTTTAAATATTGCATGCCATCGACTGCAATATTTTGTGATACGTTTGATTCTTGATTCTTATGAGATTCGGTGGTCAGGTGTGTCGGATTGGTTGGTAGTGGAGTTGGCTGCACTCGAGGTTGATGACTGAAGAATAATAATACATGAATGAATGAATATTTACACAATTAAAAATAATTGTACATTTTGCCGATATTTGGTTCATTGATGAATGAATCGTTCTTCTTTTGAGAAAAACCAAAGTTTGATTGGCAGTATCATCAAATTGACTTATAGTATCAGTGATTGACTATATTTGGATGCTTTCTAGATCATATAATACATTTCAAGATTTTAATGGTAATTTTAAAATTCTATAAACAAAGTTGAAAAATCGTAATGGCAGCTAATGGTGTGAAAGCCATCAAAAAGAATCGCAAACATTTCTGAGTTACTTCAGTAGTAAATTTCATGTTACTTCAAAATTTGAAATTAAGCTGCGTGTTTTTTACTACTCACAGACCCAGTATACCTTGGACTCGAGGTTGGTGGTGAATAGCTGGGGTTAACCGCATTTGATTGCATCGTCGTCGTCACAGAATCTGGGAATAAAACATTCGAAAAACAGTGATCCGGTTAGAGAGAAGTTGTATGTTAATGCACTCTCACTAGATATGCAAATATCAATTGTTGGGCCTCTTTCCCCAAACCATAATTGCGGGATGCTTAAATTTCGAGAGACATTTTGAGCCTTCGCGCCTTTGTTTCAGAGTTAATAATAATTGCCTTTTTAGGAAATTAAATCGATGTGTAAATGTAGCATTATAAAAATGGAATCTGTTTCAAAACAACAGCTCGAAAAAAGATTTTAAAGATTTTGTCTCCGTTTAAAGTGAGTTAAAACGATAAAACTAAAGTTCATGTTATCCATTGCGTACCTTATCGGAAAAAACAATGTCGGACTAATTTTTCGTCGGACTAAATTATTCGTCGGACTAAATTATTCGTCGGACTAAATTATTCGTCGGACATACTTTTCGTCACCCATAAATATTTTCGTCACTTTTGTCAAAAATAAACGCAAATTTTAGCCTAAAAAACTTTTTTTTTTGGACTTTTTTTTCGTCGGACAAAAATTTGTCACCTTCAAAAAATTTCGTCCCTTTTGTTCGAAATTTCTTTTTGTCCGATAAGGTAGTTTTGAAATTTTTCAAAACAATGAATCTAGCAACAAACACCCGACTTTTTTAGGATGATTCCGTAGAAAAGATTACGTCATAGATAGACAATCATGGAGGATATACCTTGAAAAATGGTCTGCTTTTTGTTGAACATCTGATTTGGAGGACTTTTAACTCGTGATGGTTTCTAAAAAGCAATAAAATAGTTACATTATTATATGATACAGTAAAAAAAGTTACATGGAAAGTATCGTAGTTATTACAACATTATTTACCAAGGAATTGGGTCAAAATCTATCGACAATGTAGGGAAAAATTAGGACAATTTTAATTTGAAAGCGAAGAAATTTAGGATCATTTTCCGAATAGTATTTGTAGCCGATCTATTATGCATACAAATGATGCAATAAAAATATCTGGGACAAAAGAGAGAAAGGTTAGGAAATATCAATTTACTTATTTTTATTATTCACACCGTACTCACAAAAATACAGTGTCCTCCTCCTGGTTTCAGGGAGGAGGGGAGTTCGGAGCTGGGAAAAGGCATGGGACGAGTTGACAAACCTCATTATTCCGCTTCCACCGTTCAATTCGCTGTTCTTCAAATATTTTGATTTCTTTACGAAATTCGCCGTTTTCTTCCTCCAACTCATTGATGCGCGTACGGAAACGCACGGACGCGTTACTCCATCGTGTTTCCCGTGTTTTCAGCTCATCTTTTAAACGTTCTAGCTACAAGTTACAAGAGAGAAAGAAAGAAACAGGATTAGACTTGAATAGAACTCTATGCACCATATATTATTATGTAATATTATCAACGTATCTTGCACAACCTCGTTCCAAGAGTTAGTTTATGGATGGCGCGTCAAAGAAAATTAATTATTTATTGAGCCATATCAAAAACGTCAAAATGCACGCAAAGAATGGCGGCGTCGTTCTTTAGTACAAAAGTCTCTAAAAATGGCTTGGATAAAAGAGACAAAACTTTGTCTCGATGCTTCGTTCTCCAGACTCGTTTAAGAGACTTTACTACGAAAAACTTGAGTGGCCTCGAATTGGCAGGTCTACAACCTCAAAAGAGAGCCCACTTCGCTGTATATTTTCCGCGAGAATTAATGTTAGATATTTTTGCCTAAAACCACGACGAAAGACGTGAAAAATAAAGTCTGAAAAATAATAACACGTTCACCAAACCTCTAGTTTCAATTCCTTCAGCTCTTCTCGTTCTTCTTTATTAGGGAACGCCTTTGCCGCCTTTTGATATTTTTCAAACGCCCTCTTCTCCGCCTTCAACTTTTTCGTCTCCTCGATTGTGTATGTTTCAAATCGCTCTGTTTCTGTCTTTCGCTCTTGTTGGAAAGACTGGATCTCCTTGTGTAGCTTCAAAACCTGAAATTATTGAATGAAAATCAATTTTTAAAGGCTGGTCTTTGTTATCACTCAAGGCTGGTATCGCTCCTTTTTTTAACGATACTGTTAGGCTATTCATTAAAGAATGAATGAAACTTAACCAATAAAAAATAGTTACTTGATGAGACAAATCTGCACTCGCTGAGTTGCCCATAGAGACAAGCAAAAACATATCTGATAAAGATGACGTCCAGCAGACGCACAACATTGCCCCAACATTGTTTCAACGTCCAAATAACGTTCTGACGTTGAAATAATGTTGTTTGAATGTTTCTACAATGTTCCCTGTCTACTATGTGAGAGCTATCAGTAACAAAGAAGGTTCCGTGCTTCTGGGTGAATCTTACCTCTGCTTCTCGTTGTTCTCTCAGCTCAGAAAGCTTATCATTTTCCGCTCGAAAGGTTTTGATTTCTTTCTCTAGTTCGGCTAACTTGTGCTTGACCGTCATGGAGATGTTGGATGAGATTGAATCTATGGATGTCGGTGAAGATGGTCCTGCTGACCACCTCTCTGGTTCAGTTGTAACATTCTAAAAGTAAAAGCAATATAAATACGAAAAGTGATAGTGTAACTGGCCGTCATTATAACAATCTTTCTTATTTTTCTGCTGTTCAGTTTTTCATTCGGAGTTTCTGATTTTAGACACTTTCAGACAGTGAATTTAATGTTCGAATGACGGTCAGTTTATATCACTTTCCTATAAAAAAACAAATTATAATATTTTTAGAAATTTTTTATAAAAACATTTCCTACATATTTTTTATACTGGCAAGCAGCTTGGTTGCTAAGTGCTGATTCCTGAAAATCGTCTAAAAGTCTAAAGCAACTTTACTAGCCTTAGCTCTAGAGAAGAGGGTTGAATTTTAGTTCATTGCTTTGAGTAATTATAGGCAACACGAACATCTTTTAAAAAGGTATTGAAATTTTCATTTCGAAACTGTAAGTAACTTTTAGGTTGGAAAATTAAACATCGAAGCAAACGTAAAAAAAGTAATTTTCTCATAAACAAAAGGTGTATGTATGGCAAGTAAGGTAAAACATTTAGTTCATTCGCAAAAAGAATAACATCAGTCTGATGTAACAGCTTTTGGGGTTTTGTGTTCCAGTGCCTGTCTTATCTTTAGATCTGTTCATGATATCCATTACGTAATCATTCATACGGAAACATCCTTTATAAAAGTCGGGTGTTTGTCACTAGTTTTGGAATATTTCTGTAAGAAAAGATGACGTAATTGATATCATGTATACAATAGTTTAACACTGATCCTGGAATCTTTTTCGTTTTCTTTGACTTTCAAAAACTGAACTCGACTTATTCGTGTACTACTCAATAGAGAAAAAAAGAAAATACAATAGTCAAAGCAGGCGAAATTTCTTTGTGAAATCATAACCGTTTGAAAAATTTATTTTTGCTTTTCTACCTCCAGCAAATGTGTTAAACTCCACCAAAAGCATCTTTAACCCCGCGAACGCACGACGTTTTGTTTAGCATCCAAACAACGTTGTTTCAACATCAGAACTTTATTTGAAATAACGTTGTGTGGCTGTTGGGTAGAAGCCGGTATACAGGTTGTAACCCAAACCAACCCAACGTCGTTTCAACATTGTTTCGACGTCCAAAGAACGTTCTGACGTTCCGTTCCTGCTGAAAACAATAAAATTATTTACCTGTGACATTGATCGATCTTTACGTTTGCTTATGATCCTTTTCAATGGCGCCACTGCTTCCGGAGAGACATCTGGAGGACTTTCGTTGCGTGAAACATCCCTTAAAGTGTCATCATTGCACTCACCCATAGAGAATAATGAAGTGTCCTCATCGTCGTCTTCTCCATCGTGGAGACTGCTATTATCAGACCATGTTGATTCGTCGTCGAAATCGTAAGAGCTTTTTGGACGTTCGATTTGTTGTGTGTTTGGATTCTCTGTTTCTGTGTTGTTGTTGTTGTTGTTGTTGTTGCTGTTGTTGTTGTTGGTAGTAATTGAGTTGGTCGTCGCTCTTGTCTCTGTTATTACACTTGTTTTTTGGTTTCTTGCTAGAAAAGAGGCAGGGTAAAAAAATTGTGAAATTTACGTCCTTTAAATGGCACAGTACGAGTGTGTCTATCAGCAATAAAAAAATCAACACTCTGCTACAGCTCTTGATTTCCATTATATAATATTTTCCACTGGTACTGAAACATCTAAAAGACCGGATATTGTCAACAAGTTTTTATTGTCAAATATCCAAAACGAGTGGCAAACACCCCGTTTTTCAGGATGTTTCATGATGTGAAAAATTACGTGACGGATATCATGAATATACACTTAAGTTTGGAGAATTCATGATTTCCATTACGTAATCTTTACTACGGAACCATCCTAAAAAGCCGGGTGTTTGCCACTAGTTTTGAATTTTGAACAATAAAACTAGTGGCAAACATCCGGCTTTTTTGAGATGGTTCCGTAGAAAAGATTACGTAATGATTATCATGAATTTCAATCAATGCTGTTGAAACCTTTATAGTTTCCAAGAATAAAGATCGCTAAATCCACGTTATTGCCAACTAAAAATCAAATGTCCAGGCTCTGGATTTCTTAAAGCATATAGCCGATAGAATCCGGTATAAAGACCAGTCTCCACTCATCCCCAGTCTCCACTCATCCCCACGCAGGACTCACCTTTTTTTGTGGTCGAGTGTTCCTTAGAAAAGATTATGTCATTAGAAAGTTGAACACTAAACGAAGAGACAGCAATAAAAATACCTTCGCCAATATGTTGTAACCTGTCCAAAAGGACGGGAGGTTGCTTTGCTTGTGCTGTCGTCTTGCCACCCAGGACTTTATGAACGAATGAACAATTGGACGATAAAGACATGTTTTCTGCAGCATCCTCTAGAACCTCGAAATCATCCAAATCTTTGTTTTCTTTCTAAAAATAATAGGAATAATAGAAACGCATTATTGTCGACCCAAAAAAATATGAGCGTCTAAAAATCCCGTAATTCGTAAAAAAGTTTCGTGTTGCACTCGAAGTCATACAATAACTACTACTTATTCAACAAAGTTTGACGCATCAAGGATAATCTTTGATAATTTTCCATAAACCTTTCCTATCGCGCTTATAAGTGAGAAGTGGGTTACTTATATCTGACCAAAGGAACCATTTTATTCCCTAGAAAACAACATCCAAATGCTGAAATCAACACCATTCCTTTTCTAACAACAATGACAGCACTCTTCAGCACAATGACCCAGCTGTCCTGTTCCCTGAGCCCGCCCGAAATGGGGTAAAGATTTGAGCATTTGGGGCGTGAAAACTTGATATTGAAAAAAGTAAAAGTAACTTTTAATTAAAATAATCAATATATAAAAATATTATAACAAAATTAAATTTCGTCAAACAGGGAAAGATCGGTCTACAAAACCCCAAAAGTTTGTTCTTTTTAGGCAAAAGTAACCTCTAAATTTCCATAAAATACTGTGAACCCGCGAAATGAACTTCCGCTAATTTTGATATTTTTGAGACTACGATTCACTAATAACTAAATCCACTACTATTCCAGAAAAGAATTCGTACCCCCCTCTGTTGAGGATATAGGTTATCCAGGAGGGGGGATCCAATATCCTTGGGTTCCAGGGGGGAGAGGGGTTCAGCACAGTTATCCAGGGGGAGGATGAAATAAGACAATTCAACATCCTCAACAAAATCCAATAAAGTGTATCACGCATGGCGTTCTAAATGGTATTACGGTGTTACGAACCTCCTCTTTGTCTTTATATTGCATCAGCATCTTTTGAAAAGAAACTTCAAGAACAGAAGATGAAACCACATCTCCAAAGTTAGTGTCAGGGATTCTATTGATCAAAAAATAATCAATTCATGATATTTTCACGTAATCTTTTATAAAGGAACACCACAAAAATCTACGTGTTTTCCACGCGATTAAACGTCCCAAGTTTTCTTTTTTTGGCCCACACCTGTTAGGTGTTTAAAAGCATGTTTTTCAATCATAGATCTTTGCACACAATGCAAAGAGGATACTACAATGCTTAGCACAGCTGCTTTTAAAAGCAACAATAATATTGGGATAAATTACCTAGGTGTTATAAACTTCGGATCAATTTCTGCTGTCTCTTTAATAGTTGTTTGTGGTTGTGGTCGCGGTTGCTGTGGAGCCATTTCACTCGCTGCGGTGTCATCAGCGGTTGCTATCGTTTCTTTTTGTACGCGATGCTGTAATTTCAATTTCAAAGGCAGTCCAGGGCGTGTTTTCCTAGTCAGGGTGGCCTTTGGTACTTTATTGGGCAGAGGCGCGTCGATGGTTAAAACTACGCTCTTTTTCTTGTTTGGTTTAGTTGGCTGGGCGTGAAGGGCTTTGGCGTTAGTTGATTTATTGCTTTTCCGGTTTTTCTCCTTTTCTTTGGTCGGTATAAAAGCATTATTGCCTTTTTGAAAACGTTTTAGTCCTTCGCCACGTTTTAAAAATTTGCGTCTTTTGTTTTTCAATGGGGTTGATGTGTTCAATACTTCCTCCTTTAACAAAGAATGTGACGGACATGATTAATTTAATCGAAGAAATCTTCGCGAAAGTAATTTTCATCAGATCAAAAAATTGGCGAAATATTTTTGATAAAATTTCGCTAATTCTTTGGAAAAGTCGTAAAATTTCAACGAGATAGACTTTCGCGCAAATAAAAGAAATTAATTTGAAACAATTTATAGCAGCAAACTTTCGCGATTAAAGTTTTTTCCCAAAAAAGGGATCAAATTTGAAAGCTATGCATTCTCCAATTAGAATTTCTCCAACTTGATCAAACCCAAAAAGTACCGATTAATTTGTCAAAACAATGAAAACTAGTTCTACAGAGAGGGACAGTTCATGCGTATATCAAAAATCAAACACAGCCTAAATACACCTTTCCCGTAATTCAGATTTTGCCGGAAAACACTTGTGCTCCACCGTTGTGTGAAAAATAAAGTGGAGGTAAACACACGCGTTGGGTTTGCCTGAGTTTGCTTAGGGAAGGTGATATTTTGTCTTATATCTTTTGATGCCCCCGAAAGTATCATAGTATTATAAATTGTAAAAACATACTGAAGTTTGCAAAAATTCTATGCGATGGAAGTTGAGAAAAAGGCCAAAAACCACTTTTCCCTAAGGAAACGCAAGCAAAATCGGGTTTGTTTACCTCCCTTTAAAAAAAAACGATAGAGTGCAGAGGCAAAAATTCGGAATTACGGGAAAGGTGTATTCTGCGAGGTGGAGCTAGGGCTACTGAGTTAAGTCAGTTTTAGTACTAGCTAAACTAAACGTACCCTGTTGAGGATAGAGGATATCCAGGGGGTAAGAATTTGAAGACCAAGGATATCCGGGGAAATCGAAATTTTAAGCAAGGATATCCAAGGGGGAGGGGGTTGGTGTTAAGAAAAATCGACATCCTCAACAGAGGGGAACGGAATTTTTCTGGAAAAGTCCATTTATTTACAATGACTTCACACAAAGAAAAAGAAAACAAGGAAAAATTGAAATCGACGAAAAGCATGTATAGTACTATAAAAACACATACCAAATTGTTCTTCAGTTCATTTTCAACCATATTTTCGAATGTCACGCGGGAACCTATAAAAGTTCCAAAAACCATTTCAACATTAAGGCCGGTCTTTTACTCACCGCGCGTATTTTAATAAAATAATGTAATACTAGAACACAATTGGCTTAGAAATAAATGAAGCTATTCGGATTGGTTAAATATGACGTTACACAAGTCGCACGAGTTCGCAAAAAGTTGAATAGTTGTCTTTTTTTTGAGCGCGGCATTTTTTTTTTCAATGATGTAATCTTTTATAAAGAATTTTAAACACAAAGAGAGTCGAGCGCTGCGCTGCTTTCTAAAAATGATTATACTCGTGGTATCCATTACGTAATCTTTTCTACGGAAATATCCTAAAAATTCAGGTGTTAGCCACTAGGTTTGAACTTGTAGAGAATGTATCCGTAGAAAAAATGCATAATGGAGGTAATATCGTAAATTGTAGATTTGTCATTTTTTGTGAATTCATTAAATAACTCCATGATATTTTTTGACTATCATCACACTTTTAATACCCAACACCCTGCCTGGCAGTGGTCGGGATTCGAACACGAAGCAACGCGGTACAAACTCGTGATCGAAACCTTTACACTACCAATCGGCAGAATGTCAGTGAGGTATGGCGATAGCCTTATCCAGATGGTGTGTTCATCTGCTCGCTGAGCTTTACTAAGATAACTATTTCATTCCATTGAAATCCTAGAATCGGGATGCTAGACTAAAAGGTTTACATAACTGCTTACCATTGGATTTGACAGGTTTCTCGTCTATGTTTGCCTAGGGGGAAAAAAAAGTTAATCTTGAAAATGATAAAGGAACCAGGAGAAATAGAAAGATAATTAATTAACGTCTGAAGCAGGTCTTGGCCTAGTTAGTAGTATAGCCATCACTGTGATGGTTTGTCGTTTGAGATGGGATCAGTTTCATCCCAGAGTTCGTGAGTTTGTGATATATATTACCACACCTAGTCTACGCTTTTGGGACAGACAGACAGACAGACAGACAGACATTGTCAGATTGTAGCTCAACTGAAGTTGAGAACAGAGATCAAATATCTACGGAAAATCAAAACGTTCGTTTCCGTAGAGAGTCTGTGCAACTTCCCATTCGCAAATTTCTAGTTTGAGATTTTTCCAACTACACTCTTTTTTTTATAAACATACGGTAAAATCAGACTGAGGCTCCATATGCTTAGCAAAATTTAGTTTTCAGTTTTCATGCTTATCAGAGTAAAATTGAAAGGTCCGGTGATTTTGACCCCCCATCTCATTTGCGTTGTTTTTTGTTAAAATCTCCCCTTTTTCCTTTCTTTGTTTCGTGTTCGTCGTGTTCACTTTCGATTCCTTTTTTTCTTTCTTTTTTGTCCCATCAAGTTCACTTTCGAAATTTGAATGATGAAATTTTTTTGGGGAAATTGAGGCTACTTCATGGGAAATTTACGGCAAAACGCATGGTAAAATAACAAACGATAAACGATAAACGACAAATATTTGGTACGGAATATGCCACACCAGTCTTGTCTATCAAGTTGGATATCCAAGGGTCCTAAACATTTCCCCTCAACATACTAAATACCAAAATAGTTTTCCGTAGTAAAGTCTCTTAAACGAGTTTAGAGAACTAAGCATCGAGACAAAGATTTGTCTCTTTTACTCAAACGATATTTTAAGAGTACTTTTGTACTAAAGAACGACGTACCGGAAATTCTTCAGCACAGTCTTCATTGTGTATAACCGTGCATTCATTCTCGTCATCACTGTTGCTCTCTCCTTCGTTTCCCGAACCAGGAAGAAATTCTACTCTGTGTTTATTCATTTCAGATTTACATGGGAGAGTACTTTTGCATCTATCTAGACCTCCAAAGCCTTGTTGTTGATGTTGGCGAGGCTCTCCTCCTCTGTGACGTAACTCCGTTTGGTTCAACGGTTGAAAGCGTTTCTCGATTTGATAATTGTTCTTTTTCATTTGATTTGAGTCCTGCTGTTGTTGCAGTAAATGATTTTGTAATTGATCTCTGCAGAAGAGATCAGCAGTATTTTCGTCATCAGAAACGTCCGTGGAGAAGGGCCGCACTCCATCTTCGGACTCGTATTGTAAAACAACATCATCAAAATCAGAAAATTCTTCTTCTTGGTGGTTATCATGACAACTGCTCTCCTCCTGTTCGCTGATGACGTCATCGTCACACTCCAACTCAGTGAGGTTTTCACATTCGGAAGGAGACATGAACTTGACGGTCTGTAGTCCTGATAAATACCAATTGTCTAATCCGACTCTATCGTTCTTAGACTTTGGTGGTGCCACATTTTGGTCGATAAGGTCATCCTCATAGCTGGCAGAGTTGGAAGACTCTTCGTTCACGAGATTCGAAATCCTTGATTCTGTATTCAAAGTGTTCGAGTTTACACTTTGTAAAGCGTTTGTTAAAGACTTTTGGTTCATGGTCAGCATGAAATTTGATTGCGACGGCTTTTCATATTGGTGGTTGTTAGCTTCATGATGAGGGCTGTCAAACACGTTTTCTTTGTTTGAAAGATTACGTGGACCTGCGAAAGTGAATGGGAAACGGTTTTAAACACATTGCAAATTTAAAAAGTAAAATTATCAAATTGACAATCAATTTTGATAAATGAATGGAGGGACCAAAAAGATCGACAGCCTTGAAATTTACCTAATTAAAAACCCTAAAATGTGACAATTAACCCGTAAAAGAATAAACAAGGTGTCTGAGTGGTCAATAGTCCCAAATAATCTGAGAGAGTTTTCTTGGTAGAAATCGAACAACTTTCTTCGGTTATACAAACACAGTTAAACTTATGCAATTCGAACAAAATCTTTGGGATCTTGATAGTTTCTATAACTAATAAACTCTCTAAAATTACATGAGTTTAATAACTGTATTTGTATAACCGAAGAAAGTTGTTCGATTTCTACCAAGATATAACTCTCTCAGATTATCGGCTTTGGAGTTTTTCAACAAGCATTTTTATAACTCACTGCTACTGACAGCATCGACATCCGATTGTAGTTTTGCAAAATTAAGTTGTTGCTGTAATTGCCATTGGTTCAATGTTTTCAACTTCTCCAACAAAGACAGCTTCTCCATATTTTGGTCAAGTAATTGGTAATCTCCTGCCGAAAATGTCGTTTTCTCTAGTATCTATTACCTTAGATATTATTTTTGACTGAGCTATAGGTGTTGAGAATCTTCAATTCAATTCACAATTCCACCGTCATTATGATCTTGTGAGTGATTTGAATAGAAACAGGAATGTCATCAATATTAGCAGACAAAAATATTGTTGCTTTGTTTAATTGATGCCCATTATTATCAATGTATTAATTCCAATCAGCTTTTTTTCTAATTGTGTAGTTCTTCAATTTTATATTATTTGCTATGTTTATTTTTTATGACTAAAAATAAAGAAAACATAATATATTATTAGAAGTAATATTTGAAACAAAATAAAATTTATTGAGAAGAAAATATCTTTGGAATTTTTTTTCTTTCTTCATAATGAAAATTTAAAGTTGCTCAATAATGATAAAATTTTATTTCTAAAAAAAAATCAAAACAAATCACGACAGGCTGTTTCAAGCCCCAAGAGACGCCCAATCATCCGATGAATAAAAAGAAAGTTCTACTTTTTCTGATTTTTAAAGAAAATAAAATGTTATCATTATTTTTGGCTCTTCATGGTGTGTATCAGGTATGTACTTTTTTCAATCTTTTATTTTTACTGAATTTACCCGATATTTAAACCAACATGGCTATGATTTTCTAATAAAATGTTTGCGTAGATGATACTAAAAATGTTATTTACAAAATTTATGTGAAAAAATGATCCCTTTTGATAAAGAATATGCTACCAAAAAGCTGCCAATATAAAAAAGTTACAAAAAAAGTAAATTTTCCATTTTCAAAATAAAAACCTAAAAATCTATCTAAAATTTAATTTTAAACAAAAATTTTTAATAAAAAGAAGACAACTATTTGCTTTATAGTGAAGTCAAAATAAAGTCACGTAATTGTGCAAAAATTATAAAGTTGAATTTCAAGCTCAGATATATTGAGCCATACCTGCTTGTATAAAACAGTAACCCCGACGTAACCAAGATTGGTTTATTTAATAAGGCGAATACCACTTTCACTATAAAACACCATATCATCATAAAACAAGACAATCATAATCAAAAACCTTGCTTTGTCAAAATACTGAAAGGTTGAATCAAAACCGATTGAATCGATATTATTGGAATTCAATAGTATCAGTTGATTGATATTGATTATCATCAAAGAACATGTAATTTCCGATTTGAGCTAAAATGCAGCTAACGACAATTGGCTAACACATCGATAGATGCATCCATTAGGTGTCCAAATCAACCACTTTTTGCTTGGTTTGATTTCACCTTTAATGTGAAAACTTGATGCCCAGAGAACCACCAGGATGGTTTTGAAGAAAATCTGAACGTTTTAATTTTCGTCGATCAATCAATTCACACATGATGCCATTAATGACAGAATCCTGAAAATATAGGGAAGTATTTAATTCTGTCTAATTCGATTGCAAAGATCAAATTAAAGATCACAGATCAAAGTAGAAAATACTGGTCTTATTATTCGATTGACTCAAACCAACTTTTGTTTAAGTTTCAAGTCAAAACTTTGCACAAAATACTATTATTTAATATAGCCATTACTGATGCAGACTGGAAGATTCGTAGCGATGAAGCCACTATTCTGTAAAAAGAATATAGGCAAGGGGCTGTATGGACATCATATACAACCACACAGGATCAATTTTCATGGGGAATTATTTTTAAAATGGAAAAAATTTAAGATTTCACAAGGATTTAATTTAGAGAATTTGCCTGTTTTGCTGCCTTAGGGGTTTTAGGCAAAAAGAATCAGATCAAACATTTTGCGAGGATTTTTGGTGAAATTTTAAAATCCAATTAAAGGGACCTGTAAAACAATACTGCTAGTCGGTATTCCATCTAAAGGTTCAGCGAGATTTTGAACGTTGTATGCTATTGAATGATTGCACTTTTGACCAAGAACAGAATCTAAAACAAAAAACGAAATTTTTCATGATGGCATAATGGAAGACCAAATGACCAAAGAAGTTTTTATTAAGCAATTATTATGTTTAGGGTCAGAATTTACTTTCATTCTCAAATTATTGGTTATTATGTGATCCAGACCATCGCCTGGGGTAATTAGCAAGACGAGAGGCAACCTTGCTACGGTGAACAATTTGGGTGGAGCTTAAACCCCAAAACCAAAATAGAATCTATGATGAAGATCTGGTGAACCTTTTGAAGGAAATTAAATTCAGCAGGAATTTGGCAGATTTTGACAAAGACTTTTCCCAATATTTTTAAACAAAAAATACAATTTTCTATGTTACTTAAATAAATCACTCATCAAAAGATAATTACTTTCAGCTCCGATGATAGAGAGGATTTCCACATTTTTCTTTGCCAAAGGTTTCATTGCATGAACAAGTTCATCTGTGTTTCCGGAATGTGATAACAAAATAATAATATCGTTACCACGTACTTTTCCTGATGAGAAAGAACCGAAATTATGATTCAGATAATTACTCCAAGACTATGAAGGTACCAAAAAATATTGAGTGTTCAAAAACGGATGATTATACACTTGGTACTGGTAGAGATTAAAATATTATTACTTTTTACGAATTTTAAATTCTTGTTTTTTATTTGATTCTAGACCTGAAAATGATCTTATACTGTAGTCAAAAATAAAATGACACCATTAATGTTTCTTTTTAAGAACTGATGAATTAAAAGCATCCAAAAAATGCTCCATGTATTTATTATGTCATTGTTGAGTAGAAAAATACCTAGATCACCATGTGCCCATTCTGTAGCATGCACAAAATGAGAGGGTATTCCAATCGATGATAAAGACGCTGCAAAACGCAATCCAACAAGTCCAGATTTTCCTCGGAAAAAATAATAATGAATTTTAAAAAATAATTCAAGGATTTAGGAGGATTTAATTTCACGAATTTGTTTGTTTTCCACCGAAATTCTTTCACTTTCTGGGGCTTCCTGCAAAATATATTACCATAAGTCAACAACATGTTTTTTATTTGTTGGAAAGAAAAGTCTTGAAGGGTGGGACTGAAGATCAGTACAAGTTTAAGAAACCATTTCAGAGATGACAAAATAAAAACAAGACAAACGTCAATAAGAAAAAATAAAATAAACCTCATTTATAGGTGACCTATAATTGAATAGAAGTGAATTCACTGAAGACTAGCTCAGCACCCTGAAACTCTGAATTTACTGAAGATCAGCTCAGAGTCGTGAAACCCTTGGTTTGAAGAGAACTTTGTCTTGTCTACTTCAATATTAGCTCTATTAAAGAATTTTGAGCAATATCTCATGAGAATAACACACAATTTGCAGTGTATTACCTATGCCAGATACAAAAACATTCCCAGTACAGCTATTAATTACATCCACAAAGTCATTAACCAGCTTCAAATCAATATCCTTCTGCATTTCTTGGATAGCATTTAAATCTGATCGAATACTCTCCAAAAAAACAGGATTGATAAATCCCGAATCTGATGACAGTTCCTGGACACTGGTATTAGCATTGCTCAAAGATTGAAAATACTCTATCTCTTTACTCAATTGATGTTTTGACTCTTGGTTGGGCAGGGCACCGAGGACCATACAATTACAAGCACCAGTCTTGTTTGATAACTCTCCTAATTTCCTAAAATTAACTAAAAGTAATTAGTGCCACACTACTAGTAATTAGATTTACACGTAGAAAAAAAAGGGGCTTTTTCAGAAAAAATCCACATTCCCATTGTTGAGGATTTAAATTTTTTGTAACACCAAACCCCTTGGATATCCTTGGTCCTCAAATTCTTACCCCCCCCCCCCTGGATATCCTAGGATATTGAAAACTTTGAACCCCACCCCATGGATATCCTTGGTCTTCAGATTCTTACCCCCTGGATATCCTAGGATATTGAAAATTTCGGACCCCCTGGATTAAGGATTTCTTCTGGAAAAGCCCAATTCTAAATACGAGGTCAACATAAAAAAATAAAAGTTTAGTAAAACTTAAAATACTACATATCAATACTGAAAATAAAATAGATATGATAGCTATTCCAATGCCAATGGTTTTTTTACCATAATTCTTCTTCAGTCTTGGGGAAGCCATTAAAATGAATTCCTGAAAAAAAAGAGTAAAAAAAATGCATTCGTATGACTTGATATCTCTAATTCAGTATAACGTGTCAAAAAGAATCAAAGCTATCAAAATTTAAATTTTTTCAATTTTTTTATTTTTTATTATTGATACAGTCCACTGACGCATAAAACAACCATCAAGACTGTAATTTTCACTCACCAGAAATGAGACCACCAAGAAAGGCATCACCAGCTCCTGTAGCATCAATCAATTTCTTCAATGGCCTCACTGGTACACTAACAAGCTGAGAAGAATTGAAATAAGCATACAATCAAAAATTAAGTTTTTACTACTTCGAAATTATAAATAGTAAAAAAGGACTTATATGAAAATTTATTTGCTCTAAGATCTATTATTATATATTTTAAGCAAATCTTGACTCCAGTGAAAATAAAAGAAATGTAAAATAATTTGAATAACTAGGTATAAATACATTGTCTTTAGTTCCAAGGACAGCATTTTTGGAACCATTGGTGATAGCAACCATTTCAGCATCGGTCAATTCGATCAAATACTTCACAACATCGTCAGGTTGAAGATTACTGTATATCAATAAAATAGACTAGTGACAAAATTGTGATTCTAGATTGATAAGATTCGATTGTTTTATGGAGAGAAATGATCATGTTTAATACACGTTACCCTCCCTAACTCAATTTCCACTAAAATTGCAGGAATTAAGGGCTAAAGATTTTCACGGGAACTAAATTTTGCATTGTTGAAAAAAAAACACGAAAAATGCAAAAATTAGTTCCTGTAAGGTAGCTGTTTGTGGCATTTCTGATGTCTTTTAGACTGAACTAAAAACTAGATTATTTAAATTAAATCATTAAAATATTAAGCATTGATTAAAGTTTTAAATAACCTGTCTTACTCTTTCAAATCTGGTCTCCTCATCGCTAAATATTCTTCTGCAGCATGTAGAGTTGGTTTGATGACACTTGCATTGCATAAAATCTCATTTAGTTCATCCATACTACCCAATTTTGCTTCGTTAAAAGCAACCTAAAAGATTTGGGTACAATAAGATGATTGATGTGAAAAACTGTAAATTAAAATTTAGCTTTTGAATTGTGAAAACAAAATTGAAACAGAGATTTCTTTAAATACTTACAGTTGGTGATACATCTAAATCAACAAGGGACAAAATTCCCGATTTTCTGAAAAGAAATGGAAAAAGTTTTGAAAAGTTGAAACAAAGAAAAAATTATTTTTATCATCATTTTATTTTATACCATAAAATTATGCAAAATTTTACATTAATCATTAACTAAGTCAACTGTGTCCCTAAGAAATAAATATCATCCAATTCAAAATAGATTATACAAGCTTGAAGTAAAAAAAATCAACATTTTCAAATTACCAAATTATACAGTTAATGAGAGAGATTCAGAATTTCCTTACTTTGCTTGCATCAACAGCTCTAGAACACCTTTCAACGGTACTTGAGAAACTTCTGTAGTCAACATACTGGCTCTTGTTGTGATAGCCTCCTCTTTGAAAGAAAAATTCTTGTTTAGTTTTAAAACAAATAAAATTCTAGTTAAGAAGCATTTATTAACAGAAAAAGTGACAGAAAAATACATTTTGTAATTGTTTTTGCTTTAATTATGATAATAATTATTACTAGCTGGCAAGCCAGCGTCGCATGCTGCTGACTTGACATAGAGGCCCTACAGGCCTCAAAGTTGCTACAACAACATTGCTTGGCTCTCAAGATCAAGCTACCGTAAAAGTGTTTTTCATTTTTAGATGCTGTTATGTTCCACCTTTCAACTCCAACCCAGCCCCGAGATATAGACTTTTAAAGTTTGTCTTTTTTGTGACGTCACTGGGGTCCCAATTACCCCCATAAAGTAATAGATAATTCGCAAATTTTGAAAATTTTGCGATATTCTGATAGGCAATTACCCCCAAAAAAAACATCAAATATTCTCAAGGGAAAAGGGGTTGAATTTTGGGCCAAACATTGGCAATGCAACGACTTCATTTTAAAAAGTTGCTAAAATCTCTACTTTTCTTTTTCGATTTTCCAGTGCATTTTATCCAGGCTAAAAAATGCAGGATCACACCTAGTGTTACACACACACAGATTTCGGCTATTAACATATAGATAATTTATTTATTTTCTGTAAGAACAAGATCACTTTTTCTTTACATGTGATAAACAGCTATATAAATACAGCATTTTTTGCAGTACTCCTGTAGACATTAAGCAAAGATCATGAATTACCATATAATAGTAACTTGAGCAAAAAAATTATATATTGGAAATCCACATTTAGTTCAGTATTTTTCTATATGAAGGTAATTTCGTATTATTTCATAATATTAAATCATTTTACCATAACTTACCAAAGTTGTTTTTCACAGCGCTCCCATCGATAAGGCTTGTTGCTCCAGGAGCCATGATAATAGATCTCTCACCATCAGGTTGTAAAAACACATACGACTCTGATGAAGTATAGTCATCTTTTACTGAAATATAAAATTAGATTTTATAATGGAAATTGTGAGCTCCTAGCATTCACAGCTTTGATAAAACTTTTTGCTCCTTTCCTTTTTCATTTCAAAATGAAAAAGAAAATGCTAGAAAGATGGAAAATATAGGCCAAAAGTCAACTCAATTATCAACCCTTGCCATCAAAATGTTTGCCATCAAAAAATCTAAAAATAAATTACGATTTCAAAAACTTGTAAACATAGACCCAGAGACTTGTTAAAATGTCAAAGTGCAGTGGAGACTGAAAGATTTGAAATTGGCTACTAACTACTGATTCTGCTATGGAATTTGTGTCACTTGAAGCCATCTTGTTACATCATAGTTCGAACCTTTCTTAAGGGGGGATTGACCCTGCCCTAAATAGCAAGAGGGAGGGAGGGTAGCAATTTTGCTCTTGAAAGAGGAAATGACAAGAAGAGGAGGGTAGTTTAGGAAGGGGGGAGGGTAGTTTAGGAAGGGGGGGTCAACTATTTCCCCTTAAAATATTGTTTGAAATCCCATCGTATAACAATTTGGAAATATTTTACTTATAGTTAACATCTTAAAATTTTATATGCTATTTTTTGTAACATATTTCTTATTATCTTACAGTATGATCGATTTCTTAATGGTTGAAAATCAATCAATACAAAACTCAGAAATGAGGCAATTTATTTTGAGGAGAAAATTTACCAAAACATTACCATTAATCTGGGGGATCCACTAATTTCAAGAAGGGGAGGGATACCATAAAGGGGAGGGGATCATTTAAAAAGGGTCAAACAAAAGGTGTGAGTATATACCTACAACAAATTCATCATTTATTTTCAAGTTTTTCAATTCATTTCTAATTAACCTTCCAGGGTTATCATTCCCTTGTAGTGCCATCAACCCTGTTGGAACTGAAAGATTATTATTGTTATTGCATAATGATTTTCCATTTCCTCAAAACTAAAGCTGAAAAAAAGGTTATGTGTACTGCATTTGCATATTTACCATATAATGCACTAATACCTTAAAAATATTTACTGATGACAATAAAAAAATAACTAACAAAAGCCAGGGCTTGTTTAATAACTGATTATTATAAGTTTTCTCTGCATATAGAGCATCAATTTCAAAAACTCATTCGTTTTATATCAAGTATGGCTATAATTATTTAAATATACCTCCAAGAAGTGATGCCCATGCTAAATGATTCAGAGTCACGCCACCAACAATTGATTTTTCAAGTGTTTTTTTTGGACTGAAAAAAGAATTGAGGACATAATCAATACTCACAGAAATACCACTCACCGAAACTGACCAAAGCGATCAATACAAAAGTTAAATATAAAAATATTCATTCATTTCAACTCAATAGACTTAGTAGTTGTGTGATTTTTATGAATTATTTTACTCTTATTATTATTATATAATATTATATATTTTACTTTAGATTTCAATGTTGTTTTTATTGGCCCTCTTTTTTCTTGGCCTGGAAATAGGAAACTTCCAGCGATACACAGACAACAATGACATACCTTAGGAAAAAACCTTTGGTGCCAACATATGGCACAGCTTGGACTTTGTGTATTTGATCAACTACATTACTTCCACATCCCAAAACCAATTTGCTGTCTAAAAAAAAAAAAATTAGTGTCTCAATAGAACAAAAAGAATTTTGGTCATAAAATGATTACAGCAAATGACACAAATAAGCAACAATTTTGCAAATCATACCTTCGTTATTATGACACAGAGTCAATAACAGAATTAAGTTTTGTAATGATCATAAACTCAAAAAGAACTTACTTTCATTGTGAAGATGACGAAAAAAGCTTTTGTCAGGTGTTAGTTTCAATATTTTATTCATGTTTAATTGTATATATGTAGCTTTTTCTTGCTTTTATTCTATAAAATTATTCTAATCATTAAAAAACAAAGCAAAAGTTTTTGCGATGAATCATCTTAGTCACGCGTTACTAACATGTTGTTTTTTTTTGGGTGGGAGGGGGGGGGGGGTTGAAGGTTTTCAAAAAATTTCAGTTAGGGTGGAGTAGCAACTAATTTCTATTTCAGGGGAATAACCCTATCTGGGGGATAGGTTTTTTCAGGGAGAGGGGTGGTTAGTTTTAGGTAGGGTGGACACTCATGAGGGGTCATTTGTTTAAAATGAAAAGTAAAGTGGATCAAAAGATATATGAGCAAAATGAAGTTACAATAATATTACCTTTCATGGGATGCTCACCTCACCACAAAGAACCCAAATTGAAAGTGATTTTACGGCACAGTGACTTTAAAAACTAGGAAGCGAGGTCTGGTTGCACGGGTAAGAAAACCTGTCAACCACCCATACAAAACTTGAATTAACAAAAATGAGCTAACCAAATATATGAAAAATAACTTTACAATGATGGGGAAGAAGCTTTGGGCTTTCTCATGTTTGCACGTTTTTAAAAAAATATTCAAGAAATATCATTCAAAAACTCAATTGATTTCTTTGTTTTAAATTTTCTCAGCAATAGCTTCGGTGGCCGAGAAACGTGGTAGCAAACAAAGATGAACTGTTCAGCTTTCTAACAAGGAAAACTGCAAGTTATATACTATAGATACACCAGTAAACGATCTCTGGAATGATATTAAGACAGTTATGTTGAAGACTCAAAAAGAGCACGTTTCAACTAAAACCACGTCACAATGCTTTTCACAACCTTGGTTCACCCACGAATGTAAAAGAGTAGACATAAAAGTTTCAAATCAACAAAAGAAGAACCATAGCTAAGATGTTGAACAAACAATATTTGTAGTGTTTTCTCAAAGGACGACGACAAATCTCCCATCATTAAGGACAAAAAGGGCTGCCAAATTAATCAAATCACCATGACACATAATGGCATTGTAAAAATTCTTTCTTAACAACCTTGGTTAACAATCAAAGGCTAGCCGACCAGATAACGTTGCATTCTGTTTATTGAAAGAATGTGCTGAACAAGTAACAGACTCGTATGTTCTCCTTTTTAACGACACATTGAACCAATCAACAGTACCAAACGACTGGAAACATGTCCCAGTAACACCAATCCATAAAGGCAACAGCAAGTCAAAATCAAAAGCTGAAAACTATCACCCAGTGAGTCTTACGTCCATATCTTGCAAACTCCTGGAGCATTCTTACACAGCCACATTATTAATCACCTTGAGGATAAAAAATACCAACCAACAATCAGCATGGTTTTTGCAAAAACCGATCTTGCAAGACGCAACTCCTCACCACTGTTAACCGCTTTGCTGAATCTCTAAACAACGGAGAACAGGTAGATGCAATACTTCTTGATTTTAGTAAAGCATTTGACAAAGTGGTCACTGTAAATTATTACTAAAACTTAAACATTACGGGATTGACAGAAAAATATATGCCTGGATTAAAGATTTTCTTTCAGGTAGAACACAAAATGTTGTAAATCATCGCTACCACTCTTTGCAGACGATTCTCTTCTCTACAAAACTATCAAGAAGCTTGCCGATGGTCACATCCTTCAAAATTATCTTAACAAACTAGTCTTGTGGGAAAACGATTAGTCTATGGAGTTTCATCCTGAGAAATGCAAGCTCCTCCGAATTACCAACAAAAGAAAGATAGTTGAATACTTCTTATTCCATCCACAGTGTCCAGCTGTTGTAACCATAATAAAAAAGTTTAATTGGAAAAAACACATCAACAACATTAATTTGAAAGCAACAAACGTCCATCTTTACTTCCAACGAAATCTTCACTACTTCGACAAATAATCTAAACTCTTATGTTACAAGGTATTCGTCCGACCAAATGGTACAAAATCACTTTTCCACAAATTAGAATGGTGCAAAGAAAGGCATCCATCATCATTCAAAATAACTGTTTTTGCTACAAATTTTAACATATCATGGAAATTTTGTGAGGGGCAGCGCCCGATAATCGGACCCTTAAAAGGCATAAAATATGGCCTGAATATGTCTTTAGCCCAACTCGTATGATTCAACTGCTGAAATTACGATCACTGGAAAGTAAAAGATGTATTGCTAGCCTCAAATTACTATTTGACATCAACAACTAGTTGAAATTTATTATTGACGCTTTTGTAAACTTCCACTAACATAAGTTGGAGATTTTGAGTATGGATAGACTCACATTTCGCTTTA